>LD359041.1:73588-85467 GCA_001465055.1 Ptychodera flava | reverse complement strand
GTCCTTGTTCTGTGGTCTTTATGTCATGGTGCCAAAGACTGGGTTGTGTCTACAAATGCTGGGGCCGTGCTCATCGTAATCTTTCTTGGTGTGACAAACTTGATAAAACTCAGGCTGTATAGGAAGAAAAGAGAAACCAGACGCCATTGTATTTTATGAAATATGTGCTACATGTGTAAATCTATTGGAGGACTAACACAACTTAGACCTACATACTGGACATTATCCATCTATTATCTTTCTTTTTCAAAAATAATTTGTCTTCATGTCCAAATGTTTGTATGTTTAAGCAATAATGCACACCAAGCGACGGTATACCACAAGATTTTGATCAGTTCACGACATATATGCACAGGCCATCATGAGTGCATATATGAAGTGAACTGGTCAAAACAGAGTGGTATACCGTTGCTGGGTGGGATTTATTGCTATTATATCATAACAGTATTTGAGATTCTGGCATTCAACGTCATACACGGATTTTTGCTCAAGCCGAGAGCTCGCGGGTTTGCAGGCCGTGGTATATTGCAAAAATACCACGGTTCTTTTCACTTCTCGACCAATCAGATTGCAGTATTTGCGCCATCAATACACTGGTATGATATCATATGTTATATTTACTGAGTTTTGGCTACAGAAGCAGTTGCATTGCCCACAGTGTAGCCATACAGGAATGACACAGGGTAAATTACAGCATATTCAATACAGACAATAACAGTCAATTAGTTACAAGAATAATTTTTGTTAGATTTGTGTCACAGCTGTATGAAATGCATGCAATTAAATTTGATTATAACATCATGTGAAAACTTTGAAAGTTATTGTGAATTTGACTTTTTACTCCTTTCATTCTGGGCATCACTCATTGAGCAGAAAATGGGTGGCCCTCTCTTGCCAAAGGTAAGGGAGGGTACAGTGAGAAGTCAAAAATTTACACAATGACAACATTTATGCTTACGTCTGGGTCTAAAACTAGCCATGGTTAATGGCAAATCTAGTTACTACAACTATGTATCGCTTTCACACTCATTTGCAAATAAAATGAGTCAAGTGGCCTATCCTCTCCAGATTGAAACATATATACACTATCATCTTGATGACCAGCAGTTGTATCTTTTGATGAGTTTTCACCCTTGTTTTTTTTAATGTCAACCACAACGTATGCTTCTACTCCAACCAGAAATGTTGATATACAAAGTCTTCAGCTTGTCAACTCAGCCTATACATGAGTAAACTGCATCGTTGCTGTTAACAAGAGAATTCTGGTCTGGACTAGAAGTCAATAACAGTTCCTCTTACACATATACAGGCTGCATTAAGAGGCTAACCAATTGATGTTTTAACATGGTTTGAGGACTAGAACAAGAACTTGCTATTGGCATGCAAAACAAAAAATAGCGAAGAAAATCACTAAAAGTTCCAGCTACTGGCCCTTTGAGTCTGACTTACTGTTGACGCCAACATGCTGCCACCGAACCAAACAGCATATCTCTGCATGTGATGGGAGATAACTTGGCATTCTATTGGTTTGGGCTGAAAGGCAATAAAAGCAAAATAAAACATGAACTTGAAGTCCAAAAACACAGCACTACTTTCCAAGTGTTTGACCTCTTTCTTTCTAACACATAACGGATCTCTTGGAAAGGTGTGAATATTGTTAATTGTTTTACACAAGTGTTTCTTTGAAACCATCAAGTATGAAGTGTAATTTAAAGACCTCTGAGAGCACTTGGTTTGACGATGACACAATTCTCATGACATCATATGTATATACTGAGACAAAGTAAGACACTTTCAATTACTTAAAAATATCTCTATATTGAGGGAGGAATTAAACTTATGGAATTTGTTCAAATCAAGTACATGTATTAGACTTGACTGTCCCTGATAAAATTGTGAATACTGGTGATAACACTTAATGCTGAGTTGATGATAACTGATCAAAATAATTTGGGTAGATAGATGATTTAATTCACTGTAGCAAAGAATGGCAGGCAAGGTGGTATGTGACTCCAAAATGAAAGACTTAACTTTCCCAAAGGAAGCTTTTGACCACTGACTAACCAAATCAAGAATAAAAATATAGGGTCACCATGCGAATTTCTGTACTAGAGCAACAAATTACCCTAAATTCAAAATGGCTGCCATTAGATTAAATTTTCGATTTTTCACAAAACCAAGATGAGAAAAACTTTACTCACTTCAACAGCTCAGAAGTGAATCCCCACAAGTGGTAGATCAGAAAAGTTTTGAAAAAATTTGACAGCCTGAATATCTGTCCCCAAGCCACATTCTACCTCAATTCAATCAATGTGGAAAATGTTACCTTTATTCTGCCTCCACTGAGCTGCTCACTAATCTTCAGTCTTTGGTCTACAGTTCGTTTCAGATCTCGTTGAAGTCTACGGCCAAAGTCACGGAACATGGTGGAACCACCTGACAGCACAACATTCTGAAATGACGAATGTACAGTTATCGACAATGTTATAACAGTGAGTTGTTTAAGTGCCCAAACTGCAAATAATTTTCAGAAAATGAGAAAGACAGCTACAATGATGGCTTTATGGTTGTTTTCCCAAAGTAAAGGCTGTGCTGGTTACATGTGTTAAACAGGTATCTGACACCAATTGCCTGATAAATGCACAAGTACATTTTTGGTTACAGCGCCCTCTACAGTCAAATATTGAAGACAAGACTGTATTCCAATGACTTTAAATTTACAGTATCAATCAGAGAGGGTAGGGTGATGGCTCAAATTCAAAAGTTATTTAGGAACACTACAGAACAGAGAAAATTCTGCATTACTACAAAATCATTTGGCTTATCATGTAATTCCTGTATTCTACAGAGCATATAAAATTCTGACTTTGTAAGATTATTTTAATTTCAACCTGAAATAAATCAAGACACCACACGGACCATAATGTACTACTGGTGTTTTAGTTGCATTTTACAATACTCTCAGATGGGAAGTTTTGATTGAAGGACCCAATCAGTCGTCAGGTGACTTGAACACTCCACAGAACCCAAGAAAAGAACCAATGTCACCATTCATCTTACCTTGTACAAAGGCCTTCTGACATCAATGGGACAATTCTGGATGACTTCATCCACGACGACTGAGATCGGGGTTGTGTAATCGGGATTGGAAAACTAGAAAAGACAATAGGAAATATTGACGCAATACCGTCATCGATGTCTTTGTATTCAATTATGTCAAACCAGCATGCTTGAAGCAACACTCAGTTGTATTTCATTCATGTACATGGACAGTGTGACATAAAGAATGCAAAGCCTATGTGTACATGTAGTGATCATTATCAACAAGAATGTTCACAGTTTTGCATTATTCACACTCTAAGTTACATTATTTAACCCTTTCACCACCATGGTTTGTCCCAAATCCATTGTTTCTATGGTAAAGTTGGACCTGTACACTGGGAACTGGGGGTGAAAGGGTTAAGGGAGAATGTGCCTCAGGGACAGATTATTGGATTCTCAAATTAACAATACTTTTCTGGTCTACTGCTTGTGGGAGCTCATTTTAAAGCTCTTGGAGTAAGAAAAATTTTCACCATCTTATTTTTTTTGAAAAATCAAAAATTACATTTTTTGCCACATTAACACAGGGGTGGTGGCAATTTTGAATTTCAAATATCAGTAGACATTAGGTAATTTGTTTCTCTAGTAACAAGATTTGTACGATAAAGGGCCTAACCCCGATTTTAATTCTTGATTTGGTAAGAGGATGGTTCAAAGTTTCTTGAGGAAAGTTGGAGCAAAAGCTAAACTCGTTCACTTTTGAGGCGCATACTACCCCTTAAGATATCATGAATTTTTTTTCAATTGCTACACAAACATGATGAGTATGACCGGATACTGTTTCCAGGCACAAAATGGGACCCAGATGATCTTGTTTTGTTGTAAAACAGTTTCAGTGCGTTCAATACTCACTTACATCTGTCAGAGCAACCTGTACTGCTTACCTCAGGGTGAAAGAATATTTCAGGTCCTAGAAATCTTTCATACCCGACATCAACGCCAAACGGTTGCTTGGTAATGGCGTTGACGCTTTCGTATCTCTTCAGCCACTTGGTTGGGTCTGTGTCATACTTGGTGAACTCTTTCACTATGTCAGGACAGATGTAACACCAGCGTTCCTGAAATAAATGAATCATTGATATAACTATGTAAACCAAAATATAGCCACTCATTAGCCATGGCACGCACAAAAGGTTTTTTAAAGGCCAAAATTTTCAATCCTTTGGTCTCATAAAAGCTGATACATCGTCATACACTTGTACAAAGTCACTGGGTCACTTTATTATTTTCCACAGCATTACTTGGCTGATAATTCATTTTCAAACATTTATCCTGACAAATAGACTGGCCTGAAGTCATTATGAATTATTTACAGCAACCCAAACTGCAAGGTTCACAAGTCTGTGGGCCATCGCATTCACCCCACTGTATCTATGCAACAGCCTGCCAGAGTATACATGTGTTGCTTCAATTTGGCAGTCATCTCACCACGTGACAGTTTGCTGAAGTTCATTCCTTCAACTTTACTTTGTTTTGATATTTATATGCCAACAGACTTGGAGCAAGTCTTCCAAACCAAGATAAACACCTACGACACATCAGTTTGCTTACGAATCACTCTACATGATGATGCATGTGTCATGAGAAAAAGTAAGGCAACATCAATTAAATTCTTTGTTTTTCATCTTTGAGCACATAGGATTTTGGAGGATGTAAAACACTGTCTTTGCTTCTCTACTTAGAAATCTTTGTTTACAAATAAATTCTGTAAAATATACTTTAAATGCCAGAATGGTGGCGAGAATGTGACATTGAAGTATCAATCACTCACTCAGAGGTAAATAGGAAGTTTCTGCTGTGATTCTTGAGTAGTCACTCCTATTGCATGGAAACACCCATGTAAACTATACACATCTTGCATATGTAAAATTTTTTTGTCATCTGAACTGCTTGCCCGCTTATCTTGCAAAAATTCTGAGTGGACGTACTACAAAGAATTTAACCATTCTGGCCCAAAGCTATTTTCACACACCAGTCTGCAAGACACCACCATTCAGTCGTCACTATCAAGCAATCTACTTCATTATAAATAATCTGAAGTTTGGCTGCAGGAACCTACTTTGATAGCTTTTGCTGTTTCTAGCGACTGCTCTGGAGGGATTCCGACTTCTCTCTCCCGAAGCAACTGCTGTATGAAGAATGTGATATCGCGACCAGCGATTGGTATGTGTTTGATGCAGCTACCAATGACGTACCCCTCTGCCTATATGAAACAAAATAAACTTCATTAATATTGTATAAAATAGCTTTCCATGAAAATAAATTCTCCAAGCAACTACATTATGGCTGGCATGTGTTACTGTTTCTTTGCAAAATATCCTTTTACTAAATTATGAGAAATAACTGATAAACGTTTTGTTTTTGAATCTTCACCTTTCCGGAATATGACAACATTGACCTCATTTGTAAAATCAATACAAAAGTTTCTTGTGTGGGAACTGTTACAGTACAGTGTACTTTATTCTCATAACATTTGCTTTACCTTTTGTCAAAGCAAAATCTGAATTCTAATTTCATTTCTTTTGCAATGACACTCAATATTGCAAACATTGAGTTATACCAGAAATGTCATGAATCGAGGAGAAGAGACCTGCATAGGTAAAATGACTTGGCATGTTTCAGAAATAAAGCTCTTACACACAGTGTTTGCATACAGGGCTATCAATGCTCCATTTTGATCAAGTATGTACATATCGGTGTGCATACATTTGACAGGTACTTACCACTGGGATGACATGAGTGACACCATCACCGCTGTCAATGACTGTTCCAGTCAGAGTTCTCTCCCCAACTTGTCTTGATGTCCATGATGCAGCCAGCGCTAACACAGCCTACACATTGGGTCAAATTGATTATCATACCGAAATGTCATAAATTCATGAAACATTCTAAGACACAATATAGTGAATATTGTGAAGTGTCATAGGGCAGAAACTTTTTTCCTCTCTATGTAATGTACACTTCCCTGTTTAACCACAAAAGTTGGTAAAATCCCAAGATTTTCTGTGGCAATTGGACCACTACACCGTGAAACAGGGTGAAAATTTTGTAAATTCGGGGTGATAATACGTCTCTGATCCACGTTGATCAAGGTGACATGATAACATTACTACATGTATTGTTAGACGTGACATAATGGTGGAAACGTTCACAAATCTTATCATTATAAATTGAACAGAACTCATGAAAGATGTTTACAATGGCTAAAATATTCTAAAATCTTGTTATCATCGATTGAAGAAACACAAGAATACAGTCTTGAATGATTTCGCACAGTTACTGTATGTAATTAGAGCAGGAAATTTGTAGAAATGAAAATGTCTTCATATCTGAACAAGAATACCAAAGATGGACAAGTGTTTACGACAGAACTCAGGCAAAGATGTACATCAACCTTACCTGTACTGCAATGTAAAGGCCAGGAACATTGAAGGATTCAAACATGATTTCAGCTGTATATTCTCGATTTTCTGGAGTGTTTAGAGGAGGCTCAGTCTGCAAATTGAAGGAAAACGTTTGCCATCAGATTACTTAAAACACGTGTATGTATTTGTTATGAAACTTTGACGTCTGAAACTAAGCAAATCATTGCTCTACACTTCACCTCTCAATGATGGTACAAAAGGGACCTTTTCTCAGGTGAGGTGACATCACACCTGTACACAATATCACAATGGTAAAATTCAATTGCTATAAGGCGTATGAAGAAAGTTGTTGAAGTTCTATGAAACAAACCAGTGTCCCTAAAGCAAAGACACATGATTGAAACATGAGGGTGCCACAACAAATTCCCTGTGTACTCCTTTGTCATTACAAGTTACAGACTACACATGTCACTGTACTTGGTGGCGCTGTTCTTTGCTGAAGTGGCATGCATGATCATCTCTTTTCCATTTCAAGTTTCTTATTTTCTCCTGCATGGTTATCCTTGTACACAAGGATTGAACTGTGAAGGCAATAGACTTACCAGAAGAAAGTAATGATCTTCAGGTTCAGCTCGTAAATATTTAAAGATAGCTTGTTCATAGAACCTTTCCATCAAGTCCCAGTCCTCTACTATACCATGACGTATGGGATACTGTAGAAAACAGATGAAAATATTGGATCCAATGTTCATGCATGAATTCCATCTTCATAGAGAGATGATATTTTGTTCATGGTTCTGAACTTGTTTAAAGAACTTTTTACATACAAAAAATGTCACAGATCTACCAGCTTTTTCTCAAGGCTACAAATTTAGTATCAGTCGGATATGGGAGTTCAGAATCTGGGCTTTGTTTGATTGGCCTCTTGATAAACTTTGTCAACCAGTGCACACACTGTGACAAGCTGACAGCAAGACAGCATGTTATTAGGTGTGGTATGTTACATTGTGGTGTGAAATAAATGGTTCTGCTCTGGAATAAAAAGGACATGGAGTGTTCAACAGACGTGGTATGCTGAAGAGATCACACGATGCTTGTGCACAAACCCGTGTGTACAAACGCATATGGAAACACACATATTTCTATGGACGTTTGTGCATGTGAGCTTCTTTGTTTGTACCGTGGTCCAAATTCTGAGTTTTGCCCAGTATACTACAGCACAGTGCTATGCCATGAATTGTCTTAAAAAAGAGAATTCTTGACACACATGCATTTGTTGTTGAAGTTGTGGCATCTTGTTAGAAAATAACTGAAATACAACAGGTATTACAGTATTTCATGGTTACTGTTAAATTCAAAGATGCAAATTCTGCACAGCACCAACAAGACTGCACAACTATCTTTTGCTTTCCGCTAGATACCAGCAGTGTCTTTTCATGTCTTACCTTCGTAGCATAGTTTGGTTTGTCAATGGCTTCATCTCCGATAAAAAAGTCTAAATCGTCAACACCCCGTGCTACCCTTCTCTGATCACCTACTTTAGCGGATTCCTTGATTGCAATGGCTGAAATACAAGAGAAATTGTACAATACAATTGCTTTGCAATTATAAGATCTGTTTTGTTTTGCCACGACAACTTCAGACTTGAAGATCACTTGGTCAACTTACACTTACACGGTTATCATAATTTCCATAGTACTAAAATGTATGGTGTTAATTAAAAATAATTTTTTACAACTGCAAAAGGAACTGTTGTTTGCATTTTTGTATCTGACTGGTGGTTTACCTTGTTATATGTTTTTCAACATTTTTTTTGAAATAGAGGTAAACAGCATGGGCCAAACTGAGGGTAAAATAAAATGAATTAGAGTTAACAATGGCACCAACCTCAGAGAAAGCAAGCGTTTAATTTGTTGTAATGTGGGTATATAGGAGGTACATGTATGGTTCTACCTTAGAACAATTAAAGGACAAAATTTTGCCAGTCACTAATGCTTAACAAAGCAGTAGTCAGGAGAAAATTTTTCCATGTGGCTTAAGTGGATATAAAGGTCATGAACTCAAGGTCATGTTAGAATACATGTAATACCAGTTCTTTTGCTAGAGTAGCAATCACAATTTGTGTACTAGGTGTACAGACAACCGCGGCACACAAAATGGTTATTTCTCAGAAATCGGAAGTAAATAGGTGTTTATTCAGCCAGATTTTCAAATTTTTTTCTGGTGACATGAAATTATCCACACTGCTTGTCAAGAAATTAAAATGTGGTTACAATCATAACTGCAATTAATCATCAGCAATATGCAATGAACAAATTTTTGAAAACAGTACAGTGTTCTCTATATCCTGATGAAAATTTTTGAAAATACAAAGTTTTGTTTATTTAAATGACTAAACACAAGCTAATCTTAGTAACAGTATATGCCAATACTGTATTCTGCTTCAAAAATTATTGACAATGATTAAGAATTTAATGCTCTTTAATATTTCCATGGACTACTGTGAAAGACTGTAGGTACATTGCTTATACTGAATTAGGAAGTTGCTATGCTTGAAGTTTCACATCTGTTTTCAATGTAGTACTATATCTTGGACTACAGCAAGGAAAACAACTATCAAAAGTCTGGGTTGTATTAAAATAATACATATTTTTCATGTAGTGTCAGTACTAATGTAAATTATATCCAATTTTCCTGTCCCACACCATAGCCTGCAAAGGGAAGCATGGTGACTGATACTTAATTTCAGTAGGTTTGTTATCTACCGACAGTAATGCAATAATATTCTGGTATTCTGAAGCTCAGTTTACATTTGAAAACAAGTACTGATCATTTCAGTGACTTTAACTTTGTTTATGGTACACTGTGCTTGTAAATTTAATCATATGGCTGTGACTGTTGTAGCTGAGATAATTGAAATGCTGTTTGAAAGTCAGGAATTATTCCAATATGATTTAGTCCGTGGGCTAGAGGGGGTCTACGTGCACCCCCCCCACAGGATAATAAACCTGTATTTTTCAGAACCCTTGGGATCCCTAGAATACGAAATGGAATTTTAACAGAAAAAATATAGGGACGCAATAGCTGTTATGGTCATGTTTTGAAGGGTACCGCAAAATCACGATTTTCCAAGCCAAATGCATTTTCGTCAAATCTGTCTTCTTGTAAGTCATGTGTTGAGCTCATTTTTTAATATAACCTCACTTGTTTGGTATCATTAGAAAGGGAATTTATTCCTCTTTAAGATGACATATTGCACTATGCAATATCTTCTACAGTTTTTGTCAAATATAACCAAAACTTACCCCTTACCCCAAAATTTAACATTACAAATTACAGAAAATCTCAAATTCTACCAATTTTTTAGCTAGGCATAATAAAAAATGCAATGATTTGTCTGAAATCTGTTTTATTTGATACAGGGACATGTCAGAAGTATGAAATAGACTTTTAACAGAAAAAATATTGAGAATCTACGTCTGTAACAGTCATATTTTCAAGGGTACCGCAAATCATAGTGTTGCAGATTTGCATGCATTTTTGTTAAAACTGTCTTCCTATAAGTTATCTGCTGAGCTTGTTTTTGAATATAACCTGGCTTGTTAGGTATCATTAGAAAGATAATTTACTAATCTTTAGAATGACATATTGTAACATGCAATAATTTCTATAGTTTTTATGATATATAACCAAAACTTATCCCATACCCCAAAGTTTACATTGAAAATTGCAGTCATAGCTAAAACCAAATTCTACCATTTTTTAACCTAGACATATAAAATCTGGCCATTTTTGCTATTAAGTCTATTTTATTTGTTACAGGAACATGTAAGAAATATAAAATAGACTTTAAACAGAAAGAATATTGGGATTCTATGGCTGTAACAGGCATATTCTGTGGAGTACTGCAAAATCATAGCAGTGCAGACTCATATGTGTTTTGTTAACTTTGTCCCATTGTAGGTCATCTGCTGCGCTTATTTTATCACATAACCATGTTTATTTGGTACCATTGAAAAGCTAATTTACTACGTTTTAAAATGACATATTGTTATATGCCATATCTTATATAGTTTTCATTGCATACAGTTCAAAGCAGAACTAACGCACCATCCGGGCTCGCCTCGGGCGTGCCTTGGGCGTGCCTAAGGCGCGCCTTGGGCGTGCCTCAGGCGCGCCTGAGGCGCGTCTCAGACCACACAGGTTTGCCCTCAATAGCTCATTATCTCCAACTGGAAATCCTCATTATGTTGACATGTAAATTATGCAGCGATAACTGTCCCAGCCACACTGTGGTTACACTGAGCACGAGTAAGACCAGTGTCGACCTAACTTTTCAGACGTAATTTCTGGACTGTAGACTGGCCAACAATTTGTTGCATTTGCAGTTCAAGCATATAAATCTGCACACCTTCACGTCAAAGGAAAGCCTGTGACCCACTTTGTTGACGGGTCAAATCTCTGTACAACTTTGTAGCAAACAACGTAAACTTAGCATGTGTCTTTTTTACAGCGATGGCCATCGATCGTTTTACGATGCCACAAAAACAAATTGGTAATAATTGCCCTCCAATTTATTTAGCTTCGTTCGCCGTAAATTTCTTTGAGCCAGACCACGATCACTGACTGTGGCAAGACTTCCTTTTCTTGTCTGGAGCGACAAGATGAAGGCCAATACTTGTTGTGTGGCTCACGTAAATTATTTGTCAAATGCATCGCCGGCAGTTTAAATTGGCTCAAACAATGATTTGATCGCAACGAGTATCTCGTGAACCCTCTTTCATTTTCCAACCATCGTATCAATGTGTCTCATTTTCAATCCCCATCATTTCAAGCTCCTGGTTTATTTAGACAACTGGCCGTTTTCCGAGAAAAAGGAACATGATTCGTCGAAGGCAGACTTTCGCTGTTTCACAATTCGATAAAGTGGAATGATTTGCAATATGTCACCTATGACCTTTAACATCATGTGGTGATCAGTCGCGTGAAATTCATACAGTTCTGATTCTTCGGACTTCACTGAGTTTGACAGAAAAGGATGCCTGTTTTCTGTGTTTCTTGGCCCCAGTTAGTTCCATGTAGGAATCATTACGTTACTAGAAAAAGACAGTCTGGAGGTTGTTTATGTTCGGCCTCAATTGCTATTCGGAGCTGGAAGAATTTTGAATGTGGGATAGCGACTCACATGTAAAATATTGACAGAAGCGGACTTACGTATTTGGTTTTAGGTTGTAACAATTTGGCATGGGGACAGTTTTGAAAGTCGAACTTTCATCGGGTATGGACAGTTATGTTAAACAGTACAGGTAAAAGACGTAACGCCATAGTTTTTGGCCGCAATAAATGTGGGGCGGGAACAGTTCTGAGCTGGATAATTGTAAGATATCGCAACCATTTTCAAAACATAACGAC
>LD359041.1:53703-66131 GCA_001465055.1 Ptychodera flava | reverse complement strand
ATATATATATATATATATATATATATATATATATCCACACACACACACACATTTGTATACACATACATGTACACATATTGTATGCATCATTCCAAAATAGTTTAAAAATTTATGTCAGTTCAATCATAGGTGTTTGTTCACTTCTTTTTCAAACAGAAATCAAAACAGCCAGTAAGCAATAATTCTTCAATTTTGCAATACTTCGGGAAGAAGGTAAGTGTTTTGTCAGCTGTTTACAGGTGCAATACTCATTTAATACAAGTGTTTGCAAAGCAAATAGACATTATTATAACTTGATATAAATAATGCTCATCATAAGAAACTGAAATCAAAATTTCACATTTCAAATTACAATAGTATGCGAAAGATAGAGTGAGCAGATAACTTCAGTATCCAAATTTCCTTCTGACAAAAGATTAATTGTAACTGTTGCAAGTTCTTGGTCCAAGATAAATTTCACTTATTATCAAGTGTTGTGAATGTAAATATTTAAAAGAGCGACATTTTCTCTTTTCAGATACGAACTTTGAAATTTCTCTGCTTGAATTAGATGCAAATTTGAAATCTCTCTACTTGAATTTTGAAACTTTGTGTGACCTAATAAAAGTTTTTGAACATTTTCAGTTTTGAGACAAAGTGCCTCTTTGGAAGTATTTTTCAATACAGCCCTAACCACCAACTGAACTGGATCTCTCCTGGTGTTACATGTATGGATGACGGTTGTTTCTGATTTCTCTATCACACTTCTTAAGTGTGTTGTTACACCATCAAATTATATTTTCCTGTTCTCTATTCAATGGAAGTTCTTTACAGAGTGCAGTCTTAACAAAGTATTGACCCTTTTGCTAAGTTACAAATGTGTTCCTTTATTGAGATTTTATTAATGCTGATCCATACTTTCTGTAGAAGGATGAACCGAAGCCATCAAGCAAACTGTTTACAACACTTGGCAAGCCATCAAATTCAGGTAATTTCATTAAAGGTATACTGTCACCTGTACAAATTTTGCCACAGTTACCATGGAAAGAGAAAATCTAACCAATCACATATTTTAAGCGGGTGACCGCTTTTAAACATCAACGCCCTCAAATGGGCATTTTGAATACCAAGGAATGCCCCTTTGACCATATATGGGCATATTTAGATTACAGGTGACTGTATACCTTTAATAGACATGATGTATATATGTAGTGTTAACTTTTGAAATCCCCAACTTGTCATACCACTGGAGTTATCAATAATCACGAGATACAGTTTTTGCTGAAACATTATTTCTGTGAAGAAAACGTCCACTTTTTATTGCAACCTCTATCGAGATAGAACAAGATTACTTGATACCATCGAAAAGATTAACAGAAAATTATTATTGATATCAACATGTTGTTAATAAATGATCATTTCAGCTTGCCTCAAAGGACAGAAAGAAGGTAAAGTTTTGAAGATTTCAAATCCTGGCATCAAAACAAAGACTTCACTCAAGCCACCATGTAGTTTGGAGACCTTAAAATCCACAAACCAGACATCAGTTTGTGGAATATCAAGATCTGAACAAATTACTGGTACGTTGAACAATTTAGATTTCGTTGAAATGAAATTTTCAAATACAGAGTAGTGTAATCATGTTTATCAGTTGACAGAAAGTATTAGTACTTACAAACAAAGTCTTTGAAAGGCTAATTTTTTTCTAAGTAGCACATCTTTGAAACCCAGATGTTTACAGGCACTTAAATGTAAATTATAAAAACACTACAAAGATATTTTTAAACAGAAGATTATATCACACTTATCCTTATATCCTACAGCTAAACTTTTGTACAGTATATCATGAAAATCATAAGATTGGCTACTGTTGTCATGCATATGAAGATGGTAGTTACAAGTAATTTTGGCAAAATCATCTGTTTACGTACATACATGTATTACATTCTGCATCACCCATTGCAAAGTCATTTCTAATGCATAAATGCACTGCCATGAAAATGATCGCAAGATGAACTTAAATGACAATGTCAATATATTTTTAGTCAAAGCTGTGCTACCAGACTGTAAAACAAAGACAAAAGATCAAGAAGCTGATGAAGACTTCAAAGATGCTCTAAAGAAAACTCAAGAACCGACCAATAAAATTCCTCAGCACTTTGAGAATGAAACTTCTACAATCTCTGTACCAGAAACCCCAGACAAGGAGGAAGTTAGTGGTAACAAAGTGGATCATTCCATTATTGAGGGGAAAGCCACCCCTCTGGATGATTCTATTGCTGGAGAGGAATCTACATCACTGGATGACGACTGCATACCATGCACACCCTCTGAAAAAAGGTCTATCAATAAATTCAAACGGATGTCAGGTAATATGCATGTTTCAAACAAACAGGAACGGACTCATAATCCTTTCAGCTATACAGATTTAGAGAGACAAAGGAAAGATAAGATCTCACATGTGAAACCGCAACAGGCACCACTGATGTATGATATGAAAAAATGGAGCAGTAGTGTATCGCTTAAATCAAAACTAAGCCGTTCCAAAAATGTCAAATCAGCGACTGCAAATAAGACAGACCAAGAAAACCTAGTTCCTGTAGTACAAAGTACTAAGATGTTGACAGAAAAGGTGAATGGTTTGACGGAAGGTGAGAAAGATGTTCGTGTTATTCCCATGGAGGAAGATTGTGGAAATTCCAATTCTGAAAAAGGGAATCTGAATGTACCTGAACATGGTGGAAACATTTCCGATGATGTCGCCATGGATACCAGTATAACTGGTGAGGTAATGGAAGAGTTAGAGGGCATGGGGTACTTGATGAAAACCAGTCCATTAAAGAGTAAGACTCCTGAATTCAAATGGAAGTCTGTGAAAATAAAGAAGAAAATCACTCCGGTAAGGAAAAGAAATGTTTTGGGACAAAACAAACATAAGTATGTATCTTGGACTGGTACAATTCTTGGCAAGAGATCTCCAATTGGTGGCATTTCACCCTGCAAAAAGAAAGCAGCCATGGAGTCACAGTCACCATGCCAAGACTCACAGCGTGCAAGAAAGCGACAGTCAGTGCGGTCTCTTTTGCAAGAAATGAATGTCTCAGATAATATTGAAGAAGGGAAGGAACCATTCATTGAAGCAGGAGACCCGTCTCATCCAGTCACTGACACAAGTCACAGTCTGGACTCTGGAGGCAGCACTGATCAGCATGATGGCACTTCCTGTCACCATGACAACTGCGATTCCTTGGAAACCACTGATGAAAACAGTTTAGATCAGGGTCAACTGTTGTCTCAGCAGTCGACAGAGAGTAGCATCTCTGAGATCTGGGGTTCGTTGAATGAGTCAATGCTTGCAGCCCTGGATATGGATGGACTAGAGAGCAATAATACAACACCTGACAAACAACAGGTACTGAGACAGAAAACTCCTGTTATTTGGAAAATGAGCAGAGCTAAAGAGCGGTTTAAAAAAATATTGTCAGTGTTTTTGTACATTGTGATTGGCTAGTAAATTTTACTCTTCTTCCCTTGGCCTTTGTATGTCATGGCTATCATCTAAGTAGGCGTCAGAAATATTACCTAGTTTCCCTAACCATTTACTTGATAGCTGAGGCCCATGCTTTTGCAAAAGTTTTGGAATCTACAATATATAGATGGTTGTTGAAACTTGCTGTCATCCCCGAACATGATTACTGATGAACCAAGGATAACTTGTATAGCATCTGAGAACAGCAGTAAAATTTACTGGCAACCGCTTTTGAATATGAATCGTTCCTAGATACTGGCAAAAAACACAGGTTTTTATCTTAATTTCAGAATACTCTAAGCAAGTAGAAGTTGCCATCATAAATGACTTTGGAGAAAAAAAAAGCATTGACTTACATGTTATTGTGAATGTTACTCTAGTGTTAAAAGTTCATCTGCAAGTGAGTGACAAGCAAGTCAACACATTGATAATTTTCAATTGCATTTTGATTTTTCTTTTCAATTCCTCCCTTACATAAAGGCAAACCATAGTCTGTTGAACTCAAGTGCACACATCTGGAGCCAAAGTCAGAAACCAGCATTTCTTCAAAATCGTTACAAAGTGATGCAGAGTGAATACAAACCAGGGTAATTACATGTATTTGACTTGTATGAAATGTACAGTGTGATTGTGACTCCCTTGCAAGCATCTATATCCTGCACTGTCATAGCTACAAAGTATAAGGTAGAAAGAATGTCTAGATACATGTAGGTGAATCTTATGTATATGTTTACAATGCGAGTAAGTTGTTTTACTGCTGTACCTGGCCATCAACCACATATGACTATCTTTTGGGTGAAAATGACTGATAGAATCTGAACAAGACAACATATCAGTGTATCTTGTCTCATTTTTTGGATACAACATGATTACATCCCGCAAATTTGCAACTCTTGGACTTATGCGTTTTCATCAATGCTGAGCAGAATAATTTTGATTTGCACTGAGTTGCATTCAAAACTTGATGCCTCACTTATAATGAATGAAAACCAAAGATGGCATTCTTTACAATCATTGTAGACCTAAAAAAATTAGCACATGCACAAGTAAGGATCTATGCTCCTTAACCTGTTCACCCCCGGATTCCATATAAACTGGTCCACACACCATTGATAACAATGAGTTTGGGTGAAACCATGGTAGTGAAAAGGTTAATATTGATAAATTGATTAACATACTTAAATTTGTAACCTTTTTGGTTCAGTGAAATGCATTCTATGTATCATGGAACGGCATACTGCAGAAGAAATTAGTAATGTTCAGGCTTATGTACACATACCTGTACATTGTATACTCAGTTGAAATTAGAATTTGAAAGTTTATTAGGCTGCCGAGGTTGAAATGACATGTATACTTTGATTTCTTTTGTTGCAGTCAGCTGACTCTAACAGTTTCGTCAACTCATCATGATACAATTACTGAGAAGAAAGTGATCTTGAAAGGAATATGGTATGGCAAATTTCCATCATGCCTTTTACAGTATCTTTTAAGACTTGGGTTGGGCCGATGAAACTTGTACAGAGTTTATGGAGTGTGTCACTGTCAGGGATATGAAAGAGTATGGCGTTTGGATTTGTTTTGTGATCCAGGAGCCATTGATTGACCATTGTAGTTGAATAAGATATTGTCTTAATTTCATCCAATGCTATGAAATGAAAATAGAAAGTTGGAAGAATGAAATTCAACTCACTTGGGGTGTAGAATTTTTGTATTTGTATCATTCTTAAGTGTTGCTACATCCACACAAACATGTAACACCCTATGTGTTGAAATATTGCATTGATTGTGTGTATTGAAGGTACATGTACATGTATCAGGTGCAAGCAGTATATTACATATGTAGCACTGGTAATATCTGATTTTTGCTAGGTCCAGCACATTGGTTGATATTGGCAGCACTGTTTCTGTCCATGGAGATTTTGATACAACTGATACATGTATTGTAGACCAAGAGAGGAACTTCATACTGGTTGAACCTGACTTGCTGCTCACTGGTACCAACATTGCATCAAGTATCAGATGTGCCAGAAGGTAATGAACAATATTCCAGTGTTCTCAACTGTACGTCATCTGCCCGTGATTGGTACATCTAAGAGAATTCCCGTGTGAAGATGTGGGGACAAATCATATACGTTGCAATAACATGCTCTGTCATTCAGATATTGTATTCAAAATTTACTATCATGCTATTTCTAGTTTGCTATTTCCAGTTTATTTACAGTTGAATTTTGAATACCATATCCGAATGTTATTGACAGTTTATTTACAGTATCAGTAAGCAAGCATTTACACTTTTAGGACAGTATTTAGGCCACTTTACACCATTGAATGGTTTCTCATAAATTTTTTTTCTTCTAAAGATTCTATTTTTCATGTAGATCTTAATCAGTTTAGATACTAGTATTACTAGAAGTGCAATCAAAGGTAAATGAAATATTTCATATGTTAAAACGTAGGAAGTTGTTAGTTTGCAAAATGTTGGTATTAATAATGTTTCATTCTGTTTTATCACAGGTCAGTTCTCAATGAAATTTTTAAGGTAAGCATTTGTGTAACTACATGTATGTGCATTTGTCTGATGACCACATTTTTGTACAAAAGTAGTATGCACCTCGAAAGCGAAAAACTAAAACTTTTGCTCAAACTTTCCTCAAGGAATATTTCAATCATTCTCTTCCAAAATCAAGAATAGAAATCAGAGGTCACGTGCAAACTTTGGAGACATATTACCCAAGATTTACCTGTATTTGAAATTCAAAATGGCTGCCATCCCTGTGTTAACTCCATGGAGGAAAAAAAATTCAATTTTCGAAACAACTAAGACTGTGAAAACTCTTCTTATTCCACGAGCTAAAAAATAAGCCTCCACAAGTGGTAGATCGGAAAAGAATTAGAAAAGTTTGGGAGTCCAAATATCTGTCCCAGAGGCACATTCTACTGTAAATGCTGAAAAAATATTGATGAATTGTAACCTATTTATTTGCTAAGAGTCAACCATACAAAGAACTTATCAAATGCATTGTAATGGAAGACTTTCAGCAATTTATGTACAATTTATGAACTATGAAGTTGTAATTGTCTACAGTGCATTGGTTTTTGTTCATTTTAGGGTTCTGACTTCAGCAGCAAAGCCATGGCCTGCGGTACCCTCCTTCATGAAGTGTTTCAACAGGTATGACACACCTGTGTGACATTCACACTGATATGACACACATACATTGTGTTTGTCTGTGTGTCAGGAATGTTTAATGCTTATTAAGTATTCATTGTAATTCTCAAAGAATATGCTCAAAGTTTGGCAATGAGTGAAACTTTGAGAGGCCATACTACATCAGTACTTGTAAAAGTCTTTGTAATTTGAAATTGCAGTCACAAAACAAATTTACAAAAAAGCAGTTTTTGTAACACGCAATATAAGAAGATGGTAAGTGTGCCTGAATTCTCCATTGTTTGTGAGAGTAATTTTATGTACGGACAGTTCATGGCTATTATTCAGTATCCTTCAAAACTCTAGCAAGGCATTAAGTCGCTATCCATATTTACAAAATGGATCCTGTGTCGCACGTTGCATGATTTCAGCAGATGTACACGGGTAGGGTCATGAATTTGTCAATTTATCCAGAGTTCATCAAGGAATGTAAATCTGAACATTTAAAAGCAGTCTTCTTCTTGCTATGCAAAATGTTTTCTTAAAGACACAGTAGATTTCTTCAAATGACTTTCCTTGTAGGCTATTGTTACAAGAAGTTTCAGTATGCAGGCCCTGCAGAATATTGTCATGACAACAATTGCCAAGCAACCACATTTGAACAACATGTAAGTACTATGGTAAGACAACGCCGAATAAGTGACATCTGCAGTGAAGTATTGGTAACACTAACATTACGCCAGTTTCCGGTGTACACAATCTATGAACTGTTGTGACAACAATACTGAGTTATATATTCAGAGTGAGCTGGAAATGACAAAAAACAAATACTATGCAGGTGAAAGTGATCAAAGGTGATGTCAAAATTCAATTTAGAATTGATCTAAGAATTGGTGAAAAAAGTTAATCAAGATTGCTTTGTAATGTTTGGTGAGTTCATCATGAGTCAGTAATTTATCGTATGATATTTGTTATACACTACATATGGCACAGATGTCAAATATTCTGTGAAAATGTGGTTAATAAAAAGTTATATGGTAAAATGCACTATCATTGCAATAGGCTGTAGGTAGGTTGTAACACCCTGCAATCATTGGATCCTCAATTGTACTCATGAAAGCTATCAATTTCTATTGTTAAGTTGTGCAGTGGTAATGACTAATAAATGGTGAATATTCACGTATTTCATATCATAACCTGTTATCACAACTTTCACAGGTACATTCTTGGTATACAAGAATCTGACATGTTGGACATCGTGGAACCCTACCTGATACCAATTGAACAGTGGGCCAAGACCTATCTACAGTCAAGTCCAGCACAAAGAGCAAAATTAGATATAAAATTGTAAGTGTGTTCAGTCATACACTTTTATCATGAATATATCATGATAGTGTCTTTATGTTGTTGTACATGTATGTGCATACTGAAGTGACAATTTAAATAGATACTCAACTGGGTTTCATGTACTTTGTAAACAGTTGTTTAGTTTATGGTTGCTGATTTCACTGACTGTTTTTTATTACACCTATCTTTAACACTTTTTTCTGCATTCACAGGTTATGATCCCTTTTGTTCTCAGTGTACAGCCATCTTTACTGACAAATATTTTTGTGCATTTTTTGTTCAGTCTGTCATCCAACTAATTAAGGAAACTTGGTCTTCAAAGCTTACATTCAATGTTACACACAGTTTATCTTATTATGCTACCTACATCCTCAAAGTATGTGAAACAGATTGACATGTGTGCTATTTTAACTAATTCATTAACTTTTCCTGTTTTTACTGTCAAACCATGTGACTGACATACTTTTCATGAAAATCATGGGTTTTCCTCCTTCAGTCCTGGTGAGAACAAGTCAAAGCCTCACAAGATCTGTGTGTCTGATATCCGTGACATAGAAGATAACATATGGAGTCCACAGTGGGGTATCAAAGGAAAGATTGACATCACAGCTGAAGTTAAGGTGAGTCTAAAAAGCAGATACAGTCAGAAATTATGCTTCATTGGAATTTATGTCATCTTATGAAACAAGTTTGTACAGTTTGATATACTTCAAAACCCAGCTGCTTAATGTAATTTCTACTGAGCTTCACACAATGCACAGTCATTCAGTGTTACAGGTTCTAAAATGTCATCAGATCCTATTCTGAAAAGGGGCCTACTTTTTGTATAATTGTAGCTTATCCATATTAAAATGTATTTCACTGGCTGTTTGTTCCATGCGTAGCCACCACAAACACCGCTGGTGACAGTCCCAGGTATACATGTCCCATGTAAATGTACCTGTCATCACTGAGGGTGCCCTAATTGTGTGAATGGATGAACCCTATACAATGTAGCTATGTGTACACCATAATTTGTTGTTTGTACATTCCATTACTTGACACTGGAGTTGTGTGAAGTAAAAACCTTTACAAACAAGTCTTTTTCCTCCCTATGTTTATAGATCCATGGAGAAGATAGAACAAACCGTAGGACAGATACATATGTTCTACCATTGGAGTTAAAGACTGGCAAACCAACAAACTCAGTTGAACACAGAAGTCAAGTATGCGTTTGATTCTTCATGTGTGGTCTTTGACAGTCTTTGATGAAATGACGACATCTGATATTTGTACAGTATAGAGCATTAATCTTCATATGCTTAACCATTCAGCCTCCTATATCACTCTACAGCAATAAGTTGGACATCTTTTCAATAAAAAGCATGCTGTGTTAAATGAACCTTGTGTTCTCCATGGCTTGGAAAAAACAGAGGGGTGACCAATTACATAACAATGAATAATTTTCATATTGGACTGTTGTGGAAATGTATTCTTTTGTACAGTGATTGACATATGAATAGATTGTTCCAAAACAGAAGGGTGGCCCACCCTTAAAAAGCCCCTTTTGGAGAACCCTGGAATCCAATCTTTGGCTAGAATATGCTGTTCTCTGAAACTAGGCCATAAAGTAATCTTTTCAAAGGCTATGACAACAACTGAATTTGATTCTACACATGTAGCAAGTCTGTTAAAGCTGTACACATCACATAGACTTTATGCTAGTCAGTGTCATCCAACAGACATTTCAAACTCTGTGAAAACTTTACATCTATACCAGCTCTGTTTATAAAGAGTTTGAAGAAACAGGTGTATATTTTGAAAGCAAATGCTTTGTTACTTAGATAACCTTGCAGATGGCCTGCACGAAGTCACGCCGGTGTATTCATTGATTTTTTACTGCTGTTGAGGGCACCCCAACTAACCAAAATGCCAGAGATTCCACAGCAAAAATGCTGACAAATTAAATACAGAATTCTGTGATAGGTTGTGTAGGAAGTAATTTACTATTCCTGTTCATTGTTTTTACTATGTGTTTCTTGCAGTTGATCTTATACAGTTTAATGTTATCAGAGGTGATAACACCTGACAGTGGCCTTGGATTGTTACTCTATCTGAAAAATGGCTCTATGATGTCAGTTCCGGCAAACCACATGGATAAAAGAGGTACATACGAGTTGATGGTTTGAACTTCTTCATTATATTTTCACGACCACAAAACTCCTATATGTCTTGTCATCCTTGAGCTGTAATGACATGATTAGTTGGCAAGGAGAGTGTACAAAATTTTATAATACAAGTGTGCTTGCAGGGTTGAGAGAAACCGTTCAGTATTTGATGGTTTCAGGACCTGTATCATTGTTGTAAGTCTGGCAGTCCAGTTGCTTATCCAGTTTGTAGTCCTTTATTCTGGTTTTCCAGCCTTTCAATCTAGTTTGCTAGTCCTGCAGTGTAGATTGCTGGCCTGGCAAAATAGTTTGTATTTTCTGGTCACAGACTTTTGGACAACTGAATTTACTCACACATTATATTGCAAGATGACCAAAAAGTGCTGTAAATAAAAAATATCCCCCCAATATTTAAGGTACACCACATTATACATGTATGAATTTATCCTGATTATGTCAACCAGAACAAAAATATAACTCTAAAATTAGAAAGAAATCAAACAACATCAATATTATTATGAGGAAAGAACGTAACACTTATCTTCACCTGATTTTTCCACATTTCTTTGTGTCTTGGTAGAATTGTTGAATCTTCGGAATAAGTTGGCATACTACTTAAACAAAGGAATTGACAATGATGTCAATTCCGAATCATTCCCAGAAATGATTGAAGATGATTTCACCTGCCGTCGATGCCCACAGCTTCAGAAATGTGCCCTGGTCTACAGGTATGTTTTCCTTACAGTTGAAGCTACATATAGTACTACTATTAATTGTTTTATGTTGAATATTGAACATATCACCCTTCATTATTTTGTACCCTTCATTCAGCATTTGTCATTTGTTATGACAAAGCCTGTGACAAGATTTAAAGGTATGTTGGAACAAAAGAAATATCTTCATTTGTATGCAAGGAAATGATGTAGCTTTGTAGAGGGGATGCATTTTAAAACACCATTAAATATAGGCCATCCAAATTTTTGAATTTCACAAAAATGAGCCAATGAAAACATCACCTGCTCCAAGAGCTCAAAACCAAAAAAAGTATTTTTTGAGTCCAAATTTCTGTCCCAGAGGCAATTCTACTAAAGAGTGAAAATTTTGTTTGTTTCTTTGTAATATTTTCATCCAGGACTGTTGAGAAGGAAAGTCTTCCAGTATCAGATGCAATCAAACAGATATTATGGGATGAAGTTGGACATTTAGACCCTGTACATCTGGAGTATTTCACGAAATGGTATACTCTATGTCGACTTGAGATGGCCTCCATGAAAAAGAGTGTATTTTGGAACAAGTCATCGCAACAAAGGTTTGTTGAAGTCAAGAAGATTTCTTAAAGTTTTCACTCGTACAGCTCTGATTGTAGGTGATATGCTGTCCTTGGTTCACCAATCTTCATACCTGTCAGTAAAGTAGCGCAAAATTTCTTTGGTTAATTGTCGCAGTCAGCTGTTTAATTTTGCCGTCAGAAGATAAATCCTCTTCTGCAAAAAATTGAACAGTCAACATCAAAAGCCTGTCTCTGAGAATTGTTCCCATACATCCCAAAGTAAAATTAAGGCTACATTATTGTGAAAGTAAAGTCAGCTGATATTTAAAAGATAGGCAATTCTTGTAAAGCTACCAATCGGTACTTGATACATTGCATTTAAAAATGAGAAATAGAACTTTGCTAAGCTTGTCTGTGATAGGTGATTTCTGAGCCTGTGACAGAAAGATCCAAAGATTTCAAATTTATTGCTTTGAAACAGAATGCAACATAATTGAAACAGAATAAAAGACAGGCCCGCTTTGGTTTGTTCTGCTTGCTGTGACTTCTCTCACAAAAAGATTACAAACTACTGGGCTGTTCACAAATGTTGTCATTGTTCTCTCATTAATATGCAAAAGTAAACATTTGTTGGCATTTTAGTTAACAATTTGGAAAATAAGCAAGCAAGTACAATGAAAGTACTTCTAGTTGTACAATGTATACTAAAAGACATACCTGGTATATATACCGGTACTGCTCAGACTACAAGCTGCAACAACAACCACACATGCAACCCTGACAAAATTTGTCCACATTTTCTGCAGTGTATGCTGTGGTGCACATGCAGCTATATTTAGTATGGTAATTAACCAGTAACTGCAAACAGTACTATTTCTATTTCCTCTGTTTCTCAAAAAATCCTATCTATATGTACACATCTGTAAGTGTGTCTTGACAAGTTGCAAATTTCATTGAATCACTGCAATGCATATAATTGACTATATTTATTTGTTTCCATATTTTGCT
>LD359041.1:25036-51864 GCA_001465055.1 Ptychodera flava | reverse complement strand
CACATAAAGTGAAGTGTACTCTTTACAAGAGTTTTTTATATAGCGTTTATTGTCTTAATGTTTGGTGTAATTACAGTGTCAAACAAATGTCTTCACTGAAAGTAGCATACAATAATGCATTGAGATTG
Source organism: Ptychodera flava (assembly GCA_001465055.1). Lineage (NCBI taxonomy): Eukaryota > Metazoa > Hemichordata > Enteropneusta > Ptychoderidae > Ptychodera > Ptychodera flava. The sequence continues at coordinate 51,736 of LD359041.1, read as the reverse complement.
ATATTTAATCTGAAGCGTGATACAAGTATAAGTTTAAACTTTGTTAGCAGAAATATTCTGAATTTTACCTCGCTTCACCGTAAATTGTTGTTTGCATTTTGTGAATGGTTGTGGAAAAGCGAAAACCCTGTTATTCGCAGCTGTGTTAATTCCGACTCTTATTTTCAGTCCAGTTTCTGGAAACATTGTAAGAGTATTCTTTATTAAGTTTTTTCTAGCTTTATTTTTTAGATGTAATGTTGTATTTTTTGTACTTTTTACTGTATGGGTTTATGGCCTGAAATAAAGAATAATAATAATAAATAATATAAAGGATAAAGAATATGACCTCTTTTGATACAATACTTATTAAAGTGCATGGCAAACTTACTTTCTAAGTTCAAAGTAACTTTTGTTTAGTTCATGGAAAGTACAAGTCAAGTTTTAAGAGTTTATACCATTGTTTTCAAAGTTACCAAGTTTTGTTGTGTGTTATCAGTTTCTGATAAAATTTCACATTTCAAAATGATTCTAATTAATAGAGAAGAGAAATGGATGTACTATAAAATCAACATGGTAGACTGAAACTCAAGTTATCAAAAGTATGTGTGCCATATCAATGCAATCGTAGTATTTTACAGTAGAAACTTTACCATAGTTACTGAGTAAACAATCTGAACATCCTTGTCTGTTCCAGTACAAGAAATTTTGAAGACATCGAACAGTGACCAGCAGAGAGCTATCTGCAATGTATTGAGATGTAAAACACACAGCCTGATTGTGGGGATGCCAGGAACTGGTGAGTGTCATGATTATTATCTTTCTTCCGTCAGAGTTTCTGTTCATTACTGTCAGGTTAGTGTGGAAGGTAAACCCATCATCAACAAGTCATTGACAATGACATAGTCCCCGCTTGTAATAGGGAATTTGTCAGTGGAAGTACCGAAATTGAAGTTGATATGATGCGAATGAAAATGATTAATTGTTATATAGTTTGCTTTAGAATACTATACCTTATGTTTCCCGTTCACAGGTAAAACTACAACCATTGTCAATCTTGTCAGAGTACTAATTGCTTGCAAGATGTCTGTGTTGTTAACTAGTTATACACACTCAGCTGTTGATAATATTTTACTCAAACTGAAGAAGGTAAGTATAGTGTTTTACTTTCCTTTTTACTTTCACTTTGTGTCAACGACACAAACATTGACCAATCAGCAATGATTGCTAAGTGGTGCTAATTTAGTATGGATGTGATTTACTATAATCTTCCAGATTTCATAGAAAGTCTTCAATTTGAAAAATCGCTGGGAATCATTTTTCTAAAATGCCTGTTAGTTTAAACCTTAATTGTACATTCCTGCTGAATTAAAAGTTTGTTTTCATTCCAAATTTATTCCACTCACCGTCTCATTTCAGTACAAAACTTTGCAATGCTACAGTGTAAATTGGTGTAAAATATTGCTGTTCTCTTTAATTTTAATCTGTAATGGTTGCTAGGCAGCAAAATGATGATATCATTAGCATGCACTCTCACCAAACAAGTACAAAAAATACCAAATTGTATATGTACAGAGATAACATATGTTAGTTTGGTACTTCAACAACATCATTTCCTACGCCTAGACTCTTTTCACTGAATTTCGGAATTACATCTTTATTTACCTATAACTCTTTCTTTTTGCCCTCATGATTTCTTTGACAGCATGGCTTAGATTTTCTGAGAATTGGTGCAGTTAATAAAATTCACAGTGAACTGATAGACTGCAGTGATCACACTTTGAGTAAGCAATGTGGAAGTGTTGAAGACTTGGAAAGCCTCTACAAATCCAAGGTAGTGTTATTTTAATAAACGTTTAGTTATTTTGATGTGAAATGTATGACTTGCACAAATTTTCATTCCAAAACCTATACAGCTCTGAAGCTGTAATCCAGAATTTCTCTTTATCTCAGCCCATTGTAGCATCTACCTGTCTTGGGATCAAGCACGTTTTGTTCACCAGACGACGTTTTGATGTTTGCATAGTGGATGAGGCATCACAGATCGGTCAGATGGTTTGTATAGGTCCACTGCTGTGTGCCGATCGCTTTGTGTTGGTGGGAGACCACAGACAGTTGCCTCCGCTGGTCAAGAGTAAAAAGGCTAGGTAAGATCAATTATTTACATGTACAAGATATGATAACTTACCGTACATGCAGATTCAGGATTATATATTCAAAATGTTCTTGAACATGCATGTAGATATATGTATACAGTGGTTTGCGTTAAAAATACAGTGACTAAATATACTGTATAAATTGATGAGTTTCCAACACTGTCAGGCGTAGCTATGGTCTATGGGTAGTATCAGTAGATCACAAAGAAATTAATTCTGCGAAAGTTGAAACATTGTCTGGAAGAAGGTCAGACGTAGCCAGAACAACATCACCAGATCTGCACAAAGAACACTTGCAAATGACGTGTTGTGTGCGGGATGTGTGTGGACATACATGTAAGGTGTTGTTTTGACTACGCGTGGCTTCCTTCCAGACAATGTTTCAATTTTCGCAGAGTTGATTTCTCTGTTATTGACTGATATTTCTGCAACTCCTCAAGTTATGCAGTATGTCTATTTCCTGTATTGCCAACAGTTCAACACAAACCGTTGTAACTTGTATTAGTATATGACACTCTCTTCCCGTTTAACCATATTTTGCATCCTGGAAAATAACGTGAAAAGTTGCACAGTTATACGGTATCTGATTACATCGTCAATGCAGATTTTCAGGAACTGGGAAATGCCCCAGTTAGAATTGGAACTGAATCACATCTTTATTAAGCATTTTTAAATGAATTTTAAGAATATAGCTTCAAGCAATTACATAGGTCACTTTCTCTGGGCCCAAACATTGCAGTGTAGAGAAAAACACAATATACCTATGTGTCATACAATTACCAGTATGTTTGTCCATGCACTCTTGATTTCTTTCCTCAGTTTCATTGTTGGTATTCCATCAATGAAGATGAAATATGAAATACGTTGATCACGGATAATATCAAAATGTAGGAATTGAAATGATCACCTCCCTCTTTCATCTGCATGAAAGAATGCAGTAATAGAATGAAAAGAAACTGTGAATTACAATAAAATTAATTAATAGAATGAAACTTTAAAGGTCATGCACCGCGAAAGTGAAAGACTTAAAATTTTGCTCAAACTTTCTTCAATGAAACTTCTGACTGTTCTCTTACAGAAATCAAGAATAACACTGCGCAAAATTTTGTACTAGAGAAACAAATTACCGAAGATTTCCTGAAATTTGAGATTCAAACTGGCTGCCATCCCTGTATTAACTCTATGGCGAAAAATAAAATTTTCGAATTTTTTTTCGAATTTTGAAAAGCTTTTATAAAAGGGTAAAAACTTTTCTTATACCAAGAGCTTTAAAGTGGCACTCCCACTTGGTAACATTTTTGAAACACATTTTTTAATGGCAACGGTCGATATTTGACGTGGCAACTGCGCGCAGATCACGAGATATCGATAAAAACATGTCTTCAAAAAAGTAAAAGTTTGAATTCCGGTGGCCCACCTAAATTCAGCTTCCGAACATCGAACGTTCGGCACTGGGGCCATTGTCAACTAAGCTATGGAGTACAAATCTACGCTTATGCTGTTGTATGCCACAGAACCACTCGCGTTGGTGATCGGTCATGTCCCCTGGGGGAAAGCCGTGTCTCACTGACTCTGAGAAAAAAACGGAAAACAAAGTTTGATTCCACCACAATTCGAATAGGTGACTAGCACAGTTACGTGTGGTTGATACATAGCGGCCGCCGAGTGGTATGCATAGATGCATTCAACGCGTGCGGCATACTTTGTGGCAGACAAAATGCAGACGACAAAATGTAGTCATCGGAGGGGGCTAATATTTGACACGTAAAAACTGATATTTATGTGGTATTGGTTAAAAATATAGTACAACTGATTAAGAATAACGAAAACGACAAAAACTAAGCAGAAGTTTTACAAGACTTACCTGAGATAATGGCATAATGCTGTATATAAAGTCTTTGCAGTGGGAAGTAAATTAATTGCGTCGTTCGAACTTATTGTAGACTCCCTAGAATATCGTCAATCAGCACAACAACAAATCTTCAGGGGATTTCGGGTCATAATCAGAAACGATCGTAAAACTTCGGGATGTGAAAAATAGGCTCGGGAAATGACATGTTTTTATCGATATATCGCGATCGGCGCGCAGTCGCCACGTCAAATATCGACCGTTGGTATGAAAAAAATGCGTTTTAAAAATTTTACGAAGTGGGAGTGCCTCTTTAAAATGAGCCCCTACAATTGGTAGATTAGAATATAATCGATAAAATTTTAAAGCTGGAATATCTGTCACTGAGGCGCGTTCTGCCTTTAGGTGAAGAGTTCTCTGTCCAAACCATGAAAGGAAATCGACTAAAAAGTGTACACATAAAAGTGCATTTCAATGCATGTTGTTGACATTCTTCACAAAGGGGTCACATGACACATTTTCACTTGCTCCACATTCCCATTGTTTGTTTCCAGGGAGATGGGAATGGACGAGAGTTTGTTTCAGAGACTAGCCTGCCAAGAGGGTGCTACAACTGACCTGTGGATGCAATACAGGATGAATTCTAGCATCATGGAGATCAGCAACACTTTAATATATGATGGGAAATTGAAATGTGGAAATGACCAGATTGCCAAGGGAAGACTGCATCTGCCAGAATATAGCAACTATAAAAATGTGAGTAAATATTCAAATTCCAATTGGTTTCTACTAAAATCATTAATTTACCTCTTCCTGAGTATGTTTTTTTCAATTTGCACAAGTTTATGTCTTAGCATGTGTATATTAAACCCCCGGCCCAAAAAGGCCACAGATTGGGATTAACTGTGTTGTTAACAAAATGATTAGATACATGTAACTCTGTCCGTTGTTTTCCTTTAAAACTGCAATCATTATATAAATATGTTGCTAGATTTTTGGATTGAGTCGGAAAGGAGGTTCAAAGCCTTATCTGCAGCTGTATCTTTTTTGCAGTTTTTTTTCAATAAGCTGGTTTGAAATCAAAAGTAACTCCTGTAATAATGCTCAGTGAAATATGGCCATAGAACATTTGTCAAACATTAGTGTTTGATTTCAATTTTGAAGATGCTATTTTTGTAGGGTATAAATGTATGTAATAGTGTCTACCACAGATATCGATGAGTGACATATTTTGCTATAGCACTTCAAGACTTTGTAGATTCAAAATTTGTTTCTAGAACTGTTGGATGAATTCCATTTTCAAACATTTAGTGAGTGCAGATAATATTATGGGTGCATTTTCACACCATTGTCAATGGCTTACAATACTTATAGGTGTATTTTCAAAATGGAGGTGACAGTAAGATAATGCACAGATGCGTCTGTTTCTGATTTCAGCATGACAGTATTGATGGGCTGCCCACATTGTCATGGTTACCGGCAGCAATAGATCCTGACGTGCCTGTTTGCTTCTTGAACACTGACAAGGTATGACATTGAGCTTGAAATAAACAGATCTCATGTAGTGAGTTAACACTGCAGGGATGCTTTTACATCCTAATTTCTCTATCACTTTATCCCATTCTTGAGTTGATTATTCAAAATATGTCAGAATTTCTACACTTTACTGCTAGAATTACTTTTCCCCAGTGTCAGACAAACTCTGTGAAAACCCAATCAGCAATATGTTGACCATTGTTTTTTCCAATCTTGTTTTCATAGCTTCCTGCAAGGCATCAAACAGTACACCATAGCTTGCTAAATCAAGCAGAATGCAAACTCGTCTGTCTTTTGGTGTTGGCACTCAACAAGGTGAGGCTCAGATATCTGTTTTCTCTATTTTCATGCATTACAAGCACAACAGTGTATTTTGCTTATGTTTGGCTACATTTGCAGACTGGTTATGAAAACTGGTAACATTACAGCTCTCCCCTTGCAGGACTCCTTTTATATACAGAGAGATACACAAGAAAGTGTAACTGAGCAACAGTGGGCCCATACTTGGCATTTTAGTATGATTCAACATTATCTTAGGAGGTATTTTTGTATTCACTCACAATGAAAGGCATCCTGAGACAAGAAGAGATTGCCACCATGGGGACAATGTGGCCTTGTCTGTGTTAGCGCTGGGTTTGGAAAGCTGTTAGCCACTGTGGCGAATAGTTTCAAATTTTATTAGCCACAGACAAATTTTATTAGCCACACACTTTTACGAAAACAAAGCTTTCTATAATGCTATAATCTCCAATGTCGGTTGCATGCACAAGAATAAACTATCAACACATCAACCTTGTATCCAATTGTCTTCATTTTAACAGTGGAAATTGCTTGATTCTGGATCCCGATGTAGCCCTGCGTACGATGCTGTGTGTTCCGCTACAGCTAATCGCCCCGCTCACCACAAAGCGAGTGAGCGGAGCGATTAGCTGTAGCGGAACACACAGCATCGTACGCAGGGCTAGACCCCGATGCAAATCGACAGCAGCACGCAACGTTGAGACCACGATTAAAATGAACTGCAACACGGAAGGTTGGGACCGCGATGCAAATCAACAGCATGACAGCAACACTGAACGTTCGGACTGCGATTAAAATAGAAGTTTGGTTACACGTAATTACGTTCCATCAGTAGGCCTACACGTAGCGTCTTTGTCATGTCATACAAGACGTTGCGTAAATGTGGCACAGACGTTCGGAACGTCATCAAACGACACTTCCACATGTAGTCTTAATTACGTGTAGTAATTTTTAGATTTTCTTGGTGATTTGCGGGAATTTAGACAGGAAATCTCGTTAAGTACTAGTATGAGTATCATTGTAAATTAGCAAACATCTTTGATATCAGAAAATTCCGTAGAGTTCACCTGCACAAAGACGTACGTGCTATGATTTCCTGACATAAATGAAATGTTGTCCAATTCAACTTTTTACCTGAAGCTGTCACAAAAATTTCCGTAAACCTCATAAATAACTGTATTACAGAAAATCGGTAAATTTAATGCAAGGATACAACGAGCTTGAATAGTCCTCGCGTAGAGAAATTAATTGTTTCTTAAAACTTAGACGAATTTCGTATGTTTCTGAAAAAACAATACGGCAAAATCAACCAAAAAAATCACAACTGAGCATGGATACGCGTACGCCACTGTGTGCCTTCAGACGTACACGTAATTAGATTATAACCTCTCTAATGAACAACAACACGGAACGTCGAGACCGCGATGCAAATCGACAACAACACGGAATGCGTCGCTGGGATAGCGATTTTAATGAACATCGATAGGGGACCATGAAGACCGCGATGCAAAAATAAGACCTCGATTAAAATGCGCAACAAGGAACGTCTAGACCACGATGCAAATAAATTTCAACACAGAACTTTGTGACCACGATTAAAATGCGTGTGTCTGCTGTAGCAAAAGTTTCAATTCTCGCGAGTGTTCGCTTTGCTTGCTGTACACTAGACAAAATGACGTCAAATTTATCGCGAGACTAGGGCTCGATTGCGTCTGCGAGCATTTTCAATTCTCGCGATAGTCATTTATCCATTTATGTGCATGCTGTACACTATACAAATTGACGTCAAATCTCTCGCGAGACTTGGCTCGACTGCAATTGCGTACGTCGGAGAGAACAATACAGAAATAGATATAGTTTTTTCGCGAATCGCCAAAAGAGAAGCGCAGATCCACAAAAAACTAAAAAAAACCCCACGTTTTTGCTTATTTTGCGGAATTTTTTCAACAAAAATCACTTTCGCCACTGTGGCGAATTAGGATCGATTTTTCTTCGCCACTGCTGATTTCAATTCGCATTTGCGAACGTGGCGAATGGGCAGCGCGAACACAGCTTGTGTTTCATCAGGTGTGCCAGAAATAATTTATGAACCTTGGCAGCATGCACCAGTTCACTGGCCATTATGCAGACTGTTTAAAATTTGACTTCAAGAAAAAGACATCAGTTTTTGTACTGGAGTGCCCCATTGTATGTTCCATTACATGTCTTTTGTGTCCATAATGTTACCAGACAGTGTCACTTCCTCATCTGCCAAGTCTGTAAAGGGTATCACTTCCCCATCTGCCAAGTCGGTAAAAAGCAGTATTGAGTCAAATCTATTTGTATTTTCACCCACATGCATGGTATATTGTAGGAAATTTGGTCACTAAAAATCATATTTGTTGTATCTCTAGGTATATTCAGGGGCCTTCAGATATTCTGTTTTACGTCTGAATGAATATATGGGAGTAGTTGTGCCTCACTGGTTGTACTCAACTTGACCTGATGGTGTTGTATGAACTTTACAGGATAAAGGGGATGCTGTCAAGATACATGCAGATTTTTGATGCATTGTCTCGAACTCATAAAGGTCACAGTTTACAACTACTGGCATATCAATGTTAAGTTTGGCAGTTTACAAAATTCTACTTAGTATAAACGAAGGTATATTCACTGACCTTTGCAATTGAGTATCATCCTAGAGGTGACAACATTTAGATTCATGAGTTGACCTCAAATGTGAACATCTTTTTTTTCAGACTGGATGTGATTTCAGTGACATTGGTGTGATAGCGCCGTACAGACAGCAGTGTCAGCTGATATCAGGTCAAATGTCCAACCTTGGCCATCATCAACGACTGGAAGTGAACACAGTTGACAAATACCAAGGAAGGGACAAAGATGTCATCATTGTCTCGTTTGTAAGGAGTTCAGAAGAGGAGGAAACTGTGACTAAGGTGAGAGAGAGCGCCATCCTTCTGTTGCAGTAAAGAAATCAAAACTTTTGTTTTTCTTGTTACACCCTGTTCAGGTCAGGTCATTCACGATAGGTACAATAACCACGGCACCCACAAGATCACTGTGACAAGTACTTCTGTGACAAACTTTTGCTGGGTGGTAAAGTCAGTGAAAATCAAAACATTTACTTAATACTGTATGTCTTTAATAAGGAGATACAAGCTAATATCAATTTTTTTGGGATGTTCATACTGGTATGGTCAAATCTGTTAAATACATCATTCAGGACATTCTATGCTTTACTGACCAACTTAACCTGATAGCTACAGATAAACCTAAAGGTCAAGGGTTGATATATTTTGACTTCAGAAACACCAAATGCCACTCTTTCACAAAATTGAAATTCTGAATTTTGAACTTACTCAAGATGCAAATACATGTCAGTTCAAAGTAACATTAAGCAGTACCGTCTTGACAGACAGTTCAGTAACTTACCTGTGATGCAACTGCTTTCACGAAAACTTCAGGTTTCTGTTTGGACTGCAACCCCCTTATTTATCACACCTCTCTATAGAAACATTCTTTGAAATTTATTCTCATGGAACCTGTATTTCAGCAGCTCCCATCAGCTGGAGTAGCTGTCTTCACAAGAAAGGATTGCCTGACAATTGTGTACTACGCATAGGTTGTATCTAGCAGTTTGCCCTGTAGAAGTGCTTTCTCATGTAACTTTTTCTCAACAACTTTTGTTGATAAACAATATATTTTGAAGGGATTTGGCATTCTTGAAGATGTCAGACGCCTGAATGTAGCAGTGACAAGAGCCAAGTACAAGGTAATCATGATTGGAAGTGTCAGTACGTTATCACAATACACACCACTGAAGATGCTACTGGGTCATCTTCAAGATAAAAAGCTCATATCCTTTGCTGCTATGTCAGTTTGATTACTTATACCATATGACTATCACATGACAACATGTCACTTTCCATCTTGTTTGTGTAGCCACCTTTTGGTGAGATACAGTATACCCTTGTATAAGAGCACAGACACAAATGTCACTAAAATATGTGCCGCGTGTTGGTTGTGAAAAACAACTTTTGCACTTTCCAGCATACACTTCAAGGGAATTTTACCTGAACAGAAAAAAATCACTTTCCTTAACATGAATTACATTACAGATTTACCAGAAGGAAGTTATGCCGTGAACAACAGTCCATAATGTATTCACAGCCTTCCCCTTGACCAGAGAAAAAATTACTAAATGGCAAAAAATATCACATTTGTGAAAATATTACCAGAGACTTTTCATTTATGCATTACATGCAGATGATTAAAGAGGATAGACAAGAACACATCATAAGTATTATTGTTACAACAAAGACAGTATTTTACCCTACCTCTCAGGGTCCATGTTCACTTTAGACACCTTCCAGAGACAAATTTGGTGCTCACCAGTACTTTATATGGCAAAGATTTCTTTTAGTTTTGTTCTACCCTGAGCAAGAATCAGACAAAAATCACTATTGTTGTAGTTAACACTACCAGTTTCTTTGATATCAAAAATGATGTGATACAAGACACTAAAAGCAATAAAATAATAAATCAATTGAAAAGATTGAAGCAGGATACACCCAGTTTCCGACCATACCTCTGATTCATTTTAATAGTAATGTTTTGTAATTACAATGAGAAGACCATAGAAGATATACAAGAATGTTCCTATGGTATGTGTTGTCCAAACAATCATTGACAGCATTCATACAAAAAAATAATGCGTCAAGAGATATGAGCCTCTATCAGTTACTCAATGATTTTAGGATCCATGCAATGTTAAATCCTACCTCTTTAATGCAATGAAATGTGATAAAAATGGTGCTTATTAATTTATTCTACCTTTTCATGCAATAAAATCTTGTGACACTGGTAAATGAATTTTACTGTGAATTGTTTATTTTTTAATTTAATCTTTGTCACTGTTTTCATCATTTTATTAGCTCACATGTTCACACACGTGAGCTTATGTTGCAGCGATGTCTGTCTGTCTCTGGTCCTAATATCTCAAAAACGGTTCATCAGATCAAAATCAAATCAGGTACATAGATTCAGTTTGCAAATGGCAAGAGCTGATCAGTTTTTGGTTGGTGTGGCTTGCCTACTTTTTGCTCATTTGCATAATTAATGGTTTTAGAAAAAACGGACATACAATGAGAACGACTGCACACAATTTGATGAGATTTGTTGCAAATGATGATCACACTAAGATATATCAGCCGTGATAGGTATTAAGGGATGACATAAGAGATAATTGCAAATTTGCATATTTAATGATCTGTCCTTATTAGGGATATATATCTGAATTGTCTAGATCGAAATTGATGAAACTTGGCACGTATATGGAGAATACTATGATTTAACATTATTGAAGGTCATTTAGCATTTTTACTTTACAATTTATATATCTAATGAGCTTTTACAGTTTGGCATATTTAGCTTGAAGGACTTGACAAAAGGCAATTACACTTGCTATATGAATGAGTGATACAATCACAGCAGTCAGAGAAATTTACTATTTTTATTTCAGCTAATTACATATTTATATACTTAATGACCTTTAGAATTAATCTGTGGTGAATATTGTTCATGATATTGATCATGACACATTCAATGAAGTTGCAAACATGCGGCAAAAGTTTAAATTTACACCTGCAATATTGAGTATATAATGAAACACGTGAGCATTTTCATTTCATATCTGGTTCTTGTCGTCCCACAACACTGTGACCAGCACATTCATCAGCACTGCATTACATGTTGCCTTTCATTCATTGCAGTGTGATGTGTCTGAGGGAGACATTTTCAGTATGCTGTGTCCTTATCATCAACAGCCTTTTTTTAACAGTTTCAAATAAGAGAGACCGACTCACATTGCTGCAAACAGACCACCTGGCTGCAGTACTTACAGGAGCTTGTCTACCATGCAGATTGACTTCAACATCTGCTTAAATTTTTTGACAGGAAACTTTAGATAATTCTCCTTCACATATATAATAAAACCGATTACCCAATATTTACTGACTCTTGAAATTCAAAATGGCTGCAATTGCAGTCTTAACTATGGCATGCACAATTTTTTTTTTAGAAATTTCAACGCTCAAAAATAAGCCGATGAAAACTTATGAACCCAATTAGCTGCTTAATTAGCTGCTCAATTAGCAACCACAAGTGGTCGACCAAAACAGTATCGTAAACATTTTTGAGTTGGAATTTCTGTCCCCTAGGTGCATTTCTACCCAAACACACTAAAACAGACTTGTAAACATCGACATATAAAGTTAGTTTAGCTCGTCAGTGTTTGTGGTGCTAACATTATTGTGCCAATTTATACAAATTGTTGACAGAAGAAGGGAAGTGTATGAGCTAACATATAAACCCACATAGGATAAATTTACTCACGTGGCGCACTGATCTGAGTTAGAATGGGTACCAAGTGAGTGTGAGACAAACAAAAAAGGGCAATCTACGTGTGTATGACTAAGGGCGACTGTACATCTACACTGAATGAGGCTAAACGCACAAAAGGGTAGATTTGCAGTGAGAACAAAGTTACTTAAACAGGAAGTTACAGGAAAGTGGGCACACAATGTGGGGATAACTTATGACTCAGCCATTTGCATACACTGGGCGGGAGTTTTTGAATTCTCATAGAATCGCTTTGACTGTATGATCAATTTGAATGATCATGATGGGCACTTTCATGACATATGCAAAGAGGGGTCAAATGGTCATACAGGGAATACATATTGAAACATGCGTTCTTCCAAAAAACAAGGAACATATTTTCTCTTTACTTTCGACTCAAGTTTAGTCGCTGTATATTCACGATAATCCTGCTTTCATAGCGATAGTTCCCGTTTAGGCCTAAAAAAAGGGGTCATCGCACTGCCCCTGAAGGACTGTCGTACCAGACTCATACTGCCAATGTAATATGACGTTCAACTGGTCCAATAATCATTTTCATTCAAGGAAATACATCACCCGGTCCATGTGATATTTGTGGTTTATAACGTTAAGTAGGACCATCGTGAACCACTGATAGTTAGTGGTGATAAACACTCTATCCAAGGTACGTTGTGCGCGACTGATGAAACTTAAACATGTTTATCATAATTTACATAGTGACATTCATAAGTGTTGCAGCTATGTTGACTTGATGCATCTAGATATTATGCATGAAAATATCCAGTTTGCCCATATTATGATGATTTACGCAAAAATATTCATCTCATAACTTTTGTAGAAATCCTTATCGGAAAGATGTTCAAAGATGTAAGTGGAAGTAGGCTATAGTTCAGTTTGCCAGATTTCTTTATTATGTTTTCACACCTAGAAACCGATATTCATTGGTCGGCTGAAATACCTTAATTGTAAAATGTACTGAGGACTTGTTATTAAACTAGATTCGGACACCCTCTGTATTCTGACACAAATTTTTACTTGATGTATCGCTGTACAATTGACCGGAGGCCAAAGTACGTTTTATGTTGTTTGTAAACAAGAAAGTCACGCAGGCGCAGTTCTTAAAGGCTCCTCACTTTAAAAAGAATGTGCAATACATGTATCTCTCTGGCTGATACACAAAACTGATAAACAGAACACAAGAACACACGTACTGTAGGGCAAAGAAGACTCATATGACAAAATCACCCTCCACTCCAGGGAATGCGCATTGTTTACTAGGGGGTGGGGTGGAGGAGGGGGGCAGGAGGAATTAAATGGGACATCAATTTCACAAGAAACTACTCAACCTTAGGAAGGACTTTCTCAAGGCTTTCATAACTACCGTCTACAATGACATTCCTCTTTCTTTATTAAAAGTAATGGAAGTGTGCAGTATTTTCAATCCAGTTGCGTAATTTTCTCCGCAACAAATTCATTGATGAATGTTCTGTACTTAATTAATCTTTGCGCTTTTTTTCATGTTTCTGATGCTTTTTTCTGCTCGATTTTTCAATTAGTGTACTACTCACTGTTATTTATATTTATACTATTGTAGTGCATAAGTTTCTTTTTGTTTGAAGAATGTCTTTCCCGAGGTCTCTGATGTAAACGACATTGCCTTTTTTGTAACGCAGACTATTCTCTTTGAAATAAAGTATCATTATAATAATGAAGTTATTTTCATGCAATGCCAATTACACCAATATAATTTGTAAACAGCGTATCTGAACAGCAATACTGACCATGAAAACGTTTCAATTACATATATGACAATGCTTATCCTTTTCCCACAGGTGCCTGGAATTACCAGAGCGGTATACACAGAGAGAAGGGTCTGTGTATACCGCACTGACAATTCCAGGCACCTGTGCTTCCCCTACAGGCGCTCACGGTCGGATGCGAAGTGGTGTAGTAAACTTTTACTACATAAATGTGCACATGACTTCGCAAGCGCCCGTGCCCTATAGTTGATTAACGGAGAGGGGACTGCATGGCATCAGTACAGGAGGAAGTGATTGGTTGACAACAGTTACACCCGGAAATATAGACACACAAACAGGTAAGTAAATATACACAAAAAGTAAGCTTAATACGAGTACGGTGACACTTCAAGACAAGAAGTGCTCGCAGTCATACATGTAGATTTATACGCTCTGTCTCTTTCGATCGAGAACTCAGTCAGTCATGTTCATGATAGGTTTAACATTGCTGTAGGTAGCCTGGATTTTGTCACAGCCACCGTCAAGCACCAGCAGTATGACCGTGGAGATTGTGAACCGATCGCAGTGGGGAGCGAGACCACCTACGAAACGGGAATACATGCCTATGCCGGTGCCGTACGTAATCTTACATCATACGGCAGGACTGCGCTGTTTCACGTACGAGAATTGCTCTGCAGTAATGAGAGTCATACAGGAACTCAATCCTTTTACAATTTTCTGTGACGTATATGGAGAAAATATTGGGGGGAGGGAGGAGGGGCTTTAGCAAAAGATCAGGCCCCCTTCCTTCGCGTTGTCACATAGAGCAATGGGATTGATCAGCGTAGTCTATTGTTTGCCAGCTTACCTCCATTACAGCCTGCAACAAGGTCAGTAACGTTTGGGAAAAGAGTGTACATGGCTGCCATGATGAAAATATAGTATGGCAAAGAAACATAAAAAGTTTGTTTCTCATCTTAGACATATAGCAAAAATGATGCGGTGAATATAATAAAATAACATTTTTTCTTCTCATTTTTTTATTCTTCAGCCAACGGGCAAAAAACATGAAAACACAATAGGAATCCACGCAGAGATAATGCAGAGCAGTGTTGCTATAGTATTTTTGTATGGCAACAGTTCTGCGGTGTGACTTATAGTGCAGTAATGCACAGTTTGACACCTTAATATAACAGTGACATTTGTGTATAGTTGTGAATGGAATGTTTGCGTCAGATATTTTGTTCACAGTTCTGTTTTACACAGCTCTGTGTCATACACTATCGTCGCGTATTGTTGGGTTTACTTTTTTCATGTTATTTCCTCATGAGAAGGTAAAAAGGTTGACGCGGCAGGTATGAATTGATGCACGCCCGAGGATGAGAAACTAACTTTTATTTTTCTTGGCCTAGTCAACAATTTTTCAATTTAACAGTCCAGTACACCTATTTTTACAATATGGACATAATTGAAACATATTCTATCTTGACTTTTATCAGTACAGTAAGAAAGTATTGAGCAAATTTCACCATCTTTTGCACAGAACAGAAAGCAGTCAGGCATAGATACCTGCACATTAAATTTTAAAGATGTTGGACTAGAATTTTACAAAACTTTACACGATTTTTTACTCTGAACATCCAACTGACACAGCAAAATACAGCAAAATGTAAGCTAATACTTGTATAGAAATTGACAATCATTATATGTCACACTCCCTCTCCATTTACATTTATGACGCACTTGTATACAAATCTGTAGACAAAACATGCACACTACTCTTCTCTCATATTGTTGAACTCTATGTTACAATACTGTGTCTTCTTCCTTTTTTTTCAAACATCATTAGGAACACTGAAGTTGATGTTAATGTTTTATTACATGCCTCGATGTGAGTGAAACCCTGTACTGATTTGAATAGGGACATCCGGGGAATTAGCGGGCTATGTGAAGGATGTGCGGACCGGTTTCCATAGCTACCCGGTCCAGTGAAGCCCTTCGACGTTTTCGACGTCAATGTAGACGCATAACGCTAGATGTAAAATATCCATGCGCACACTACTATTTTGACTTTCGTTAAAATCTGTTTGTTGCTAGTCGATAACGGTGTAAAATATCTTGAGAATGCCCTGCATGTCACTAAATGTCATAAAGCGTTAACTGCGAAGAGGCATGTAATAAAATATTATTGCCTGAATACATATGTTTATGTGCTCTGGCAGCAGGAGACAATTTGCCCTCCTTGTGTCGGGCAAATTGCCACCTGCTCTCGGGCACATAAACCCATGTATTCAGGCAATAATATGTAATGTCACTTGTGTGATTGATTTGTGAAGTTGTTTCCAAAGGCGTTGCTTTAGCTGCACGTGTTGCTTATATAAATCACAAAGCATCAAAAGTCTTTGTCATAAAATCCTAGAAGTCGAGTACAAGACACAGGATTATTTAATGTTGACTCTCTCTTCTGTGATTAATTTTTTTGATGATCACCCTGCACTGTAGTTTCTGTGTTCACAAATATCAGGCGCAAAGCAAACTTTACTTGATTTGTCATAAACAGTAGATATCGCCGACTGGAATACACAACACTAAAAAATGTCTACATTTTGCTCATACACCAGTAACTTGATGAAATTTCAACATCGCACAACCATATTAAAACTGTGTAGAAACACTATTGGCAAAAGTAAACATTGTCTTTGTTCTGTCTGCACCTCCTCTAATACATTGATTGCATCTAGAAAAGAAACTTTTGGAACAACTTGCCAAGCAAATTACACGAATGTTAAAACTTTCAGATTGACTAAATAAGCATTGTAATGTGGCGAAATATCATAACCTTTCCATTCTCAGGACCCAAATCGGCCTCTTTAACTTATGATCATTGTTGATTGCGTGCAGGAAGCTGTGCGCATAGGTCATATGCCACTGAAGGTATAGCTGAAACGTCCCGGATTTTCATGAAGAAAAATTGGATGCGGTGTGTTCCAAAACACATATTGACGGGCAATATTCGGGCAACAGCATGCGTTTGTTTTCCCAAGGTCCTCGGGCTTTCGTGTCTCCCAAAACAGTCGTTTGTCCGAGTCTGCCAAAGGCCAAGTGAATCTATAACTAGTGATTTTCAAAGGTCTATGATTTAACTAATTTTTTCTGTCGGATTTTACATTTTGTTTTCCAAATTTCCGTATTTTTTTTAAAGCTGACCGTCATACAGGCACTTTTGGTCATTTGAAATCAGCATGGCTGAACATATTAAAACAAATTTTGCTAGATATTGACCGATTTTTGACCATCCAGATCGAGTTGCCCAGTCCTTTGACGTTTATGATTATTATTATTTGGTAGTGCTTGGTTGCCACACTACTTTCTTGCGATTTCTCTCAATTTAAAGGACTATTAATTCAATAATTATATTTTTATGTCAAAGATATTCTGTAAAATGAATGCATTTCTTATCACCTGGTCAAAAGCAAACAAAATGTTACCGCCATTAACTTGCAGAATTTTCATATGGACGACCGGAAGTGGTCGGATATAGGCTATACATTCTGCGTCGGTGAAGATGGACGTGTTTACGAAGGACGTGGTTGGAATGTCCAGGGCAGACACACTATTGGGTAAAATAACAAATCCATCGGTAGGTCAAATTTCTACGATAACAAAAAACTAAAAATTGGGACTTTTGTATGTATGTGTTGGGAAGAAATATGACTAGGATACTGTGACTGTGTTCTCTTTGTTACAGGTCTTTGTATATTGGGTAACTTCGTCAACGTATCACCCAAGCAAGTCGCTCTTGACGCCGCCCAGGCATTTTTGAAATATTCAGTTGAGATGTAAGTTTTTTGTTTGATATTTGCAGTGAAATGTTTCTAAATAAACTTCTTCAACATCCAGTGACTATATATAGTGAAGAAGATATTTACTTACAATCTTGTATTTAGCCACTCGCCAGCACCCGAAAAACGAAATGTTTAATTTTTTATAATTGGTTGTTGTTTGATTTTACTCTAATATGCAATTTCATTTACGCGAAACGCTAGCTACATGAATATACACTCATAGCGAAATATAACTCGCGGGATATAAATTACTTGATGTTATGACAGAAACATGAACGACGCCCCCAGCGGCGGTTCAGCTGGTGCCAGTGTTTAATCATGTATTATTCGTTTAACAATTAAGAAGTGCAGTTGCTTTGATTGATTTCGTGTTCTAATGTTAGCTTTATTGTCTATATTATGCGTTCGCTATATTTATTTTAATGTAATTTTAGTCGAAATGGAAAGATTAAACACTTGTTCAGATTTTAACCCGGGAACTGTCATCGTCTTCGGCTTCATCGGGCAAAGTCCTAAGCCGCGCGTCGCAGTTTTACATTTAGCGAACCACGACACTACTCCGAATGGTAAATTACTAGACTAGATTTTGAATTAGAACAGTTATACTTTTTCCTTTTTTAACAAAAATTCTTAAAAGAAAAAAATGCAACATAATATTATATGACTCGTGCGCTAATTAATAAGTTTAGTTTCAGCTGTAGCCAGCTGGCAGATTGGCGTGTAGTGTGTTATAACTGGGCAGTTTCTGTTTCACCTGTGGCCACTTTAGTGTTGACCAAGGTTACTTGATACAGACACAAAATTCTGCTTGTCCAAAGGCAAAACTAGCTCTGTCTGGGGTTGTAAATGAGAGTTTGAGATTGGCACCCTGTGTTCAAGATTCAGATACAGTGTAACATTACCATGCACTGGTCCATGTACAAATCTTGTTTATTTAAACTTCCCCAGACAAACTGTCGGCATGGGACATACAATGTTGCCTACTTTGTCAGCTGGCAACAGCTGAAACTAATTAGTATGAGCAGTTTTATTGCAGTTCACTGCAGTAGCTTAGTAATTTAGCAATTCCCTTGTGTGTTCTATCCAGACACTCAAATGAGTCGGTTCTTCTTATCTACAATGTTATCAACAAACCTTGTGCGCCACTTACAAAAAAGTAAACGTAATGTATATGAGACTGTCCAACCATCCTGTTTTTTGCTGTATTTCTCGGGTTTTTACTGGAAAGCAGCGCGAGAAAGATAATATAACAAGATAAATTAACAAAATCAACGAAATATCGTGCCTAAGGTCTTTGTTGTCATATATATGCACAGAGGGCTTCTGAATGTCCATCCCAGAGGGTAGAGGCAGAGGAAGGGGCATCTTAGTCTCAGCACAGGTTTCTTTATTTTAATACGTTTGACAATGATATGTATTGGCAATAAAGATTTATACTACCAACCATTGGTGACTTGGTCTCATCAGTCTTAGCACTGGTTTTGTAAAGACTTCTTTTCCTCCTTCACTATTTCTTAAATTTGTCCTTTGACAATCTTTCTCGAAGTTTGGTCACCGTGTTGCGTCTGTTATCTGATGCATTTGATTTCCTAGTGCGCCAAGGCAAGCAAGGGTAACTTACTAATTTTTGGACGCTGTCACCAGATTATCACCGGATTAACTTTGACAAAGTAAACAACGAACGCACCAGCCTGGGTACAACAGATTATCTTCATATTTTCCCAATCGCTGCTTGTCATGAATTCTATCACAAATTGCAGCCGTTCTAACTATAAGAATGATTTCTATGATTGTATTTGTAAGTATATTGATAGGGAGCCATAAGGAGAATAAATCTGAAAGCTCAAATTTGAAGAGTTCTCTAAGGAAGGCGAGAGTTCGTCCCACAATTTGGGTCATTCACAAAAGCATATATATAATTGGTTGTTGTTTGATATTACTCTAATATGCAATTTCATTTACGCGAAACGCTAGCTGCATGAAAACACTCTCACAGCGAAATAACTCGCGGGATGACTGCGACATGAACGACGCCCCCAGCGGCGGCTTTGCAATCGAACGGGTGTCTGTCATTTAGAATTTTCGGCTGGTGCCAGTGTTTAATCATGTATTATTCGTTTAACAATTGAGAAGTGCAGTTGCTTTGATTGATTTCGTGTTCTAATGTTAACTTTATTATCTGTATTATGCTTCCGCTATATTTATTTTTATGTAAAAGTCGAAATGGAAAGATTAAACATTTATTCAAATTTGAACCCGGGAACTGTCATCGTCTTCGGCTTCATCGGGCAAAGTTCTAGGCCGCGCGTCGCAGATTTACATTTAGCGAACCACACACACTATCCCGAATGGTAAATTACTAGACTAGATTTTGAATGAGAACAGTTATATTTTTTCCTTTTTTTAACAAAAATTCTTAAAAGAAAAAAATGCAACATAATATTATATGACTCGTGCGCACGTTCTACAGAAGAGGAGAGATATACCTTAATAGTTTGTCTTTGTTACTGGCTTATTTCCTTTGTCCTTTACCTAGCTTACGTAGCTTTACAGTCACACTAACATATTTATGAACCATGTCTCTAACAAGGAATAAACTGGCACCCGATTACATCTTATATGGTCATCGCCAAGCAAAGAATGGCACAGAGTGTCCTGGTGATGCGCTGTTCAAGGACATCCAGAAATGGCCACATTGGGTAAGTTATACCACTAAAATGAAGTAACATTTACAATGATTAGAAGGAAAGTAGCTCTACCTTCTGATAGTATATTCATCACTTTTTCTCAATCTCTAAATACCGATTATTGCAATTCAAAATAGCCGCCATCCCTGTGTTAACTATATAGGGAATATTAATTTTTCGGTTTACAAAATTAAGCAGGTGAAAAATTTATTTACGCCATTATTTCCAAAATGAATCTCTGCAAATGGTAAACCAAAAAGGTTTCTTAAAAGTTTGACAGTCCAGAATATCTGTCACTACCGTAACGTACGTTACCGTTCTTACGCTTTGTGCAGTGTTGAACATTATGAGAACTTTATTGCCTGCACAACCGCACATATGATTATCACAAATTTGAGAACCAGACAGTAGAGTAATTGTGCAATGCAAAACTGTGTAATTATTCAACAAGTTTCTGTGCCAAGTCAGTCCATTGAAACTTTGTCCTAAACGTTCATCAGGTTGGTCTTGCCTTCAATATGTTTGAAGAGCCGTTAATATTTCTGTATTCGTGATTACTAATAGAGCGTCATTGTTATGTTTATAATAGTTTCATTTATGAAATCAGATTTATAGTTACAAGATAGAGTTCAAGCCAAAAATAAGAGCTTTTCCTTTCGGTTGTTGAACGGCATGATTTACGAAAATTCAAACTCACAAAAATTTTTACTTACATAACTGTACTTGTATATATGTGTTTTGTTATTTTCCTCCACAGAAACCTGGAAAGCACTTTCCACCGAAAGGCAGTGAAGGAGATGAATATATTCAATGATATTCTGCAGTTACAAATTTTTTTTAATAAACTCACTGTCAATATTTTGTTTCTTTCAAGTCGGGGCATTTTATTTTTTAAGGACACGTACTTCAGGGACATTGAAATTTTTCTAGCATATTTCTGTTTTCTTGGCAATGTGAAGGTAGTCAGAGATTTTGGAAGGCAGGGAAGTGTGCTAGTAGTTTGTTTTTAATCACAGAATTTTGTGGAGTCTTGATGACGTAATGATATCAACCCGTACATGTACTGAAAGGTAAGCTAGCTCAATCTGTACAGACAGGTAGAGTTATCATTGAAAGGACAAAGTCGCTTTTTTAAGCCCTTTTCACGGATTTTGTTTGAAAAGCCTTTTTATTTGTATTATTTGGCTTCTTGCTGAAATACAACTGTGCACAACCTAAACTTTGCTCGCAGTCAGACAAGATTTACTCTTCAGTGAAACTTTTTACAGTTTGTACCAAACAATCAGTTCAAAAATTCACGTCCAACTCTCACCGTGCATGGCTGAACATACACTGCTACAAAAAGTTTGACGTGATGCAAGCTTTTGTAATGAAATCTGAATAAGCGGTAGAGTAAGGCAAATCTGACTACGAAAATATTTGTTTGCATTTAGCAAGGGGTAGTTTTTGACACGTTTGCATTTATGTACAGTCATCATTAATTTTGTACCCTGAGTGACTCCATGCGAGTATTCCATGTTTTATTGATCTCATAGAAGGGTCAAAAAGAGAGGCTTTTTCCCTTTAACGAGAATAGAAAGTGTCAAATCTGGCCTTCTTGTCTTTCTTTCATCTTCAGTTTTAGATATCTCTTGTCCTATGGGAGTCTCTTTTTTGTATTGTAAATAAACATCACATACTAACTGAAAATGCTCACGTGTTTCAGTATATATTGCAATTGGCTATGAATTTAAAATTTTGGGAGAGGTTTGCAACTTGGTTGAAAGTATTATGATCAACACCATGAATAATATTCACCACAAAGTCCAAATGTCATTAACTATATAAATATTCGATTAGCTGAAATAGAAATATTACACTAAATTTCTTTGACTGCTGTCATTGTATCACCACTTTATATAGCAAGTGTAACTGCCTTTAGTCAAGTCCTTCAAGCTATATATGCCAAACTGTGAAAGCTCATTAGATAACCAAATTATAATTTAGCTGACATGAAAATGCAAAATATCGTGCATATGTTTGTAAACAACGACCCCTACTGGTTAAAAGAATGCGCAGTACAAATATCTCTCTGCCTGAGATCCAGAGACATGTATTTCTGGTTTTTTACTGGAAAGCAGCGCGAGAAAGATAATATTAACAAGATAAATTAACAAAATCAACGAAATACCGTGCCTGAGGTCTTTAATTTGTTGTCATATATATGCATAGAGGGCTTCTGAATGTCCATCCCAGAGGGTAGAGGCAGGGGAAGGGGCGTCTCAGTCTTAGCACAGGTTTCTTTATTTTAATACGTTTGACTATAATATGTATTGGCAATAAAAATTTATACTACCAACCATTGGTGACTTGGTCTCATCAGTCTTAGCACTGGTTTTGTAAAGACTTCTTTTCCTCCTTCACTATTTCTTAAATTTGTCCTTTGACAATCTTACGCAAAGTTTGGTCACCGTGTTGCGTCTGTTATCTGATGCATTAGATTTCCTAGTGCGCCAAGGCAAGCAAGGGTAACTTACTAATTTTGGACGCTGTCACCAGATTATCACCGGATGAACTTTGACAAAGTAAACAACGAACGCACCAGCCAGGGTATAATAGATTATCTTCATATTTTCCCAATCGTTGCTTGTCATGAATGCTATCACGAATTGCAGCCGTTCTAACTATAATGATTATTTCTGTGATTGTATTTATAAGAACATTGATAGGGAGCCATAACGAGAAAAAATCTAAAAGCACAAAAATGAAGAGTTCTCTTAGGAAGGCGAGAGTTCGTCCCACAATTTGGGTCATTCACAAAATCATGATAGCAAACGTCAAGAATGCTCCTCCGCCCCTTGAAGTGAAACTACAATCGTTTCCTCATTATGTGTACATACTTGACCAACCGCCGCTGAAATAGTTGCCATAATTATTTCAACTGCAACAAGACCCTGAACCCACAGTTACTCTAGAGTAACCGTGCTGAACCTGAAAAAAACATACATTACATGTGCCCGGCATACTAAGCAGAGAGCCCTCAATTTCAGCTGACGTGTTCACACACGTGGACTAATGTCGCAGCGATGTCTGTCCATCTGTCTGGCTGCCTGTCTCTGTCTGTCTGTTGGCTGTATATCTCAAAAACAGATCAGAGTCAAATCTGGTACACAGATTTAGTTTGCAAATAACAAGAATTGATTAGTTTTTGGTGGGTATGGCTTGCTTATTTTTTTTGCTAATTTGCGTAATTACGGATTTTGGAAAAAAACGGATATACATTGAGAACGACTGCACACAATTTTATGAGATTTGCTACAAATATTGATCAACCAAGATGTATCAGCCATGAAAGGTATCAAGGGGTGACAAGAAAGATAATTGCTAATTAGCATATTTAATTACTTTTCCTAATTAGGGATATATATCTGAATGGACTCCATCAAAGTTGACGAAACTTGCTATGTACATTCAAGATACTTTGATACAACATTAGTGAAAGTTACTAAACAATTTACTTCAGCCGATTCCTAATTTGCATATTTAATACACTTTTTTGTTAGGGATATATATTTGATAGACTCCATCTAAGTTGTCGAAACTTGCTATGTACAGTAAAGGTACCATGATACAACATTATTGAAAGTAATTAAACATATTTACTTCAGCCGATTCCTAATTTTCATATATAAGAAACTTTCTTAATTAAGGATATATATCTTGATTGACTTGACCAAAGTTGACAAAACTTGCTATGTACGTTGAAGATACTTCGATACAACATTATTCAAAGTCGCCAAGCATTTTTATTTCAGCCAATTCCTTATTTGCATGTTTAATGAACTTTCCTAATTAGGGATATATAAAGGGATTAGGGATACTTGCAATATAAAGTGGTGAACAATGACAGCAGTCAAAGAAATGTAGTATTTTTATCTCAGCTAATTACATATTTGTATACTTAGTGACCTTTAGAATGAATCTATGGTGAATATTGTTCATGACGTTGATCGTAACACTTTCAATGAAGTTGAAAACATGTGGCAAAAGTTTAAAATTTGGACACAACTTCAATATAATAGTGACACACGTGAGCATTTTCAGTTCATATCTGGTTTATATTGAGGTGATTGATGACCTGTATCCCGAGTATGAAATGCAATAATTACCTAACACCCTCAAATGATTTTTTCGAATATATGATCATCCGAATTCATTCAAAATGCGACCCTTTCAACAAAGACCCTATAGGCTTACAGCAAAAGAATGCTGTTAGAATCTACTATCTCCAATGTTTACAATGCTTTGCCGGTGTGCTGTTTTATACTGTATAGACTCATTTCGAAGCTTTCACTCCGCGAGTAAACATATGGATAGCTGCATTACTAAATTTCAAAATTTCAAAGATTTTCGGTATTTTGTTTACTTGTTCCATAATTTGCAAGGTGGCCCCTGATTTTTGTTGCTGATTTTGAAATTATTGGTTTAGAGTCCCCTGGAGGAAAGTTTGAGCAACATCTTAAATCTTTCATGTTCGAGGGGCGTACTACCTTAAAAGGCAATATCCATGCCTAAAACAATATCGGAGAACTCTCGATTAGTTTTACAATATGGTCCTGAAGTCTTTAGCATAATGACCTCAACCCCTTGCGTAAATCGAAGGGTCAATTTGAATAATTGACATTCATGGAATTTTCGATTTCTATAAGAGGAAGTAAACTCCGAAAACCCGAAAGTTATCAAAGTCTAGTAACAAAGCACTGAAACCAACCTTTATTCAAAATTGTCTTACTCGAGGCGTAGGCGGAGGGGCTCAAAATTCATTGGGTTTTGCTATTAATATATAATTTGAAGACTGTTGTTATTCACATATATATGTACAAAACGTGTGAACTGGCAGGCTGTCGAAATGGCATCCCTTGTGTGAGATGTAGGGAGTACTGTACGAACGACGCCGAGGGCACACTATACTCGAGATTATGCTTATATATGTACTATACTTAATAAACTATACTTAATTGGAATGATATTCCTCTTGGTATTTAATGAATTGGGAGTTTGCAATATTTTAAAATCCAGTTGTGTAATTTCCTCCACAATAAATTCATTAATCAAACTTTGAATGTTCTTTACTTTATTAACCTTTGGCCTTTTTCATGTTTCTCGGTTTTTGAATTAGTGTGCTACTCACCATTCCCCAGTGATGATATTCATCCTATTGTATTGCATTAGTGTCTTCTTTGTTTGAATAACGTCCTTCCTAAGGCCAAAAAATAATTGGTGTGTTTCTGGTCATTGGCGTGTGGCAAAAATGACGCGGCGACTCGATTTGTTTTCATTTTTTTAGGTTTTAGTGGAATTTGATACATTTCCCCCTCTTTTCACAGGGGCAAATGAGAAACAGGAAAAAAAGTTGACGTGTACACTTTGAAGTGATGCGGGCGGTGACCACAAACAAATCAATTTTTTGGCTCCAATGTAAAGAACAATGCTTTTTTTGTAACTCAGACTACCCTCTTCGAAATAAAGTATAACAATTTTGAAATCATAATTATAATAATGAAGTTCTTGTCCGTGTAATCCTATCGACACCAATATAATTTGTAAATGCGTATCTAAACAACAAAAATAATAACAATGACAACAACAAATACCTTAATTCTATTTGAATCGCGCATGACAACATGACAACGCTTCTTATACCCTCCCCGACCCCCACGATGGTACGGGCACTCGTGAAGTTGTGTTCGAAGTAGTGCAGTATACTCTTATCACACAAATGTGCACTCGACTTCACAAGCGCCTGTGCCCTATGTTTTATCAAAGAGTGGGACGGCGTCAATACAGGCTGAATGTGATCAACAACAGACCCGGAAATATAAATACTAAAACACGGAAGTAATACACGTACGGTGACACTTCAAAACAAGAAGTGTTTGCAATCATTTGCTCAGTCTCTTTCGATCGAGAATAAAGTCAGCCATGTTCATGATAGGTTTAACATTACTGTGGGCAGCCTGGATGTTGTCACAGCCGCCGTCAAGCACCAGCAGTATGACCGTGGAGATTGTCAACCGATCGCAGTGGGGAGCGAGACCACCTACGAAACGGGAATACATACCTATGCCTGTGCCGTACGTAATCTTACATCATACGGCAGGAAAGCGCTGTTTCACGTACGAGAATTGCTCTGCAGTAATGAGAGGCATACAGGTACTCAATCCTTTTGCA
>LD359041.1:0-14531 GCA_001465055.1 Ptychodera flava | reverse complement strand
ATTAATTCAATACTTTTATTTTTATGTTATAGATATTCTGTAAAACAAACGCATTTCTTATCACCTGGTCAAAAGCAAACAAAATGTTACTTCCGTTAATTTGCAGAGTTTTCACATGGACGTCAAAAAGTGGTCTGATATAGGTTATACATTCTGCGTCGGTGAAGATGGACGTGTTTACGAAGGACGTGGTTGGAATGTCCAGGGCGCTCATACTATTGGGTACAACAACAAGTCCATCGGTAGGTCAAATTTCTACGGTAAAAATTAACTCAAAATTGCGATTTTTGTATGTATGTGTTGGGAAGAAATATGACTAGGATACCGTGTTGTCTTTGTTACAGGTCTTTGTATATTGGGTAACTTCGGTAACGTATCACCCAAGCAAGTCGCTCTTGACGCCGCCCAGGAATTTTTGAAGTACTCAGTTGAGATGTAAGTTTTCCGTTTGATATTTGCAGTACGACAGATATTTCTGAACAAACGACTTCAACATCCAGTGACAATGTATAGTGAAGAGGAGATTTAGATACAATCTTGTATTTAGCCAATCGCCAGCACCCGAAATGCGAAATGTTTTAGTTTGCATAATAATTATTGGTTGTTGTGTGATATTACTCTTATATGCAATTTCATGTAGGCGTAACGCTAGCTATATGAATACACTCTCACAGCGAATTATAACTCGCGAGATATAAATTAGCTGATGTTTTTACTGCAACATGAACGACGCCCCCAGCAGCAGCTTTGCTATCGACCAGGTGTCTGTCTTTTGGAATGGTCAGCTGATGCCAGTGTTTAGTCATGTATTATTCGTTTAGCAATTAAGAATTGCAGTTGCTTTGATTGATTTTATGTTTTAATATCGACTTTATTATCGTTATTATGCTTTCGCTATATTTATCTTAATGTAAAAGTCAAAATAGAAAGATTGAATACTTGTTCAATTTTGACCCCGAGAAATTGTATTCGGCTTCATCGGGCGAAGTTCTAGACCACGCGTCGCAGTTTTACATTTAGCGAACAACGACAGTACTCCAAATGGTAAATTGTTAAACTGGACTTTTTGAAATAAATTATTTTTTTTGGTTTCCTATTTTAAAAAAAAAATCTTAAAAGAAAAAATATAACACATAAAATTGTTTGAGTAGATAACTCGTGTACGTTCTACAGAAGAGATCAGATTGATCTTAGTAGTAGTTTGTCTTTGTTACCAGGCTAATAGCTTTATTGCCTTCGTCCCTTGCCTGGCTTACGTAGCTTCACTGTCATATTAAATGTCTCTCTTCCTTGCCAACCGTCCCTCACACTAACATATTTATGAACCCATGTCTTTTACAAGGAATAAACTGACATCCGATTACATTTTGTATGGTCATCGCCAAGCAAAGAATGGCACAGAGTGCCCTGGAGATGCGCTGTTCAAGGACATTCAGAAATGGCCACATTGGGTAAGTTATACCGCTTTACCGCTAAGTAACATTTACAATGATCTGAGGGAAATAGCCATGTGTATCTTCTGATAATATATTTACCACTTTCTCTTCATCTCTTAATACCGATTCTTGCAATTCAAAATGGCCGCCATCCCTGAGTTAACTATATAAGTGATAATTAATTTTTCGATGTTCATAAAATTAAGCCGGTGAAAACTTTATTTACTCCATGATTTTGAAAATGATTCTCCGAAAATGGGAGACCAAAATGGTGTCGTAAAAGTTTGAGAGTCAGAATATCTGTCCCCTACCGTAAGGTACGTCACCTTTCTTACGCTTTGTGCATTGTAACATTTTGAAAACTAATCAAAATATTGTTAATCAGAACTTTATCGTCTGCATAAACGCACATATGATTTAGGAAATTTAAGAACTTGTCGGTAGTGTAACTGTGCAATGCAACATTGAAAATTATTCAACAAGTTTCTGTGCCAAGTAGTCCATATCAAGCTCAGAGAAGACTCGATGAGAATCTTGTAGAAGAGCAGTTAATATTTCCGTATTCGTGATTACTAATAGAGCTTCATCGTTATGTTTATAATACTTACATTTATGAAATCAGCTTTATCGCTACAAGACAGAGTTCAATAAAAAACTAAAAGCTTTTTTCTTTCGGTTGTTGACCGATTTAATTACGAAAATTGAAACCCAGAAAATCAAACAGCTTACTTACGAACCTCAGTGAAACCACCATATTTACCATCCTTGTATGTGTTTTTTTCCTTTCCACAGAAACCGGGAAAGCACTTTCCACCGAAAGGCAGTAAAGACGATGAACATACTCAATGATATTCTGTAGCTACATAAATTGTTGAAACTCACTGTCAATATTTTGTTTCTTTTTTGTTGGGGCATTTTATTTTTAAGGACACGTAGTTTAGGGACATTGAAATTTTTCTACATATTTCTGTTTCCTTGGCAAGGTGAAGCCAGTCTGAGATTCTGAAAGGCAGGGAAGTGTCCTAGAAGTTTGTTTTTAATCACAAAATATTGTGGAGTCTTGATGACGTAATGATATCATTTCGTACATGTACTGAAAGGTAAGCTAGCTCAATCTGTACAGACAGGTAGAGTTATCATTAAAAGGACAAAGTCGCTTTTTTGAGCCCTTTTTACGGATTTTGTTTGAAAAGCCTTTTTAACCTGTATTATTTTAGTTCTTGCTGAAACACTGTCAACTGTGCACAGCCTAAACTTTACTTGCAGCCAGACAAGATTTACTCTTCAGTGAAACTTTTTACAGTTTGTACCAAAAAATCAAGTTCAAAAATTCACATACAACTCTCACTATGTATGGCTTAAGATGCACTGCTACATGAAGTTTTGACGTCATGCAAGCTTTTGTTATTAAATCTTAATTAGCGGTACAGGAAAGCAAGTCTGAATAGTAAAAATAGTGTGCATTCATGTATCGTCTTCATTTTGTACCCTGAGCGACTCCATGCAAGTATTCCATGTTTTATTGATCTCATGGAAGGGTCAAAAAGAGAGACTTTTTCCCTTTAACGAGAATAGAAAGTGTCAAATCTGGCCT
Source organism: Ptychodera flava (assembly GCA_001465055.1). NCBI lineage: Eukaryota > Metazoa > Hemichordata > Enteropneusta > Ptychoderidae > Ptychodera > Ptychodera flava. Next base: position 11,501 of record LD359041.1, on the reverse strand, counting down.
TCTTGTCTTTCTTTCATCTTCAGTTTTAGATATCTCTTGTCCTATGGGAGTCTCTTTTTTGTATTTTTTAAAGTGATTTCTTGGATGTTTTAATTTGCTGTTCTCGTCTGTGAGAGCGCTCTCGTTTACCATGCAATAAAGGAACAGTACATGTGAATAAATACCAGACATTAACTGAAAATGTTCACGTGTTTCAGTATATATTGCAATTGTCTATTGATTTAAAATTTTGCGATATGTTTCAGCTCAATTGAAAGTGTTATAATCAACATCATGAACAATATTCAACACAGGTTAATTTTAAAGGTCACTAAGTATACAAATATGTAATTAACCGGACAAAATACGAAATTCTTTGACTGCTAGCGCTGTTATTGTATCATTACTTTATATCGCAAGTGTAATTGCCTATGGTCAAGTCCTTCAAGCTGTATATGCCAAACGGTGAAGGCTCATTAGCTATGCAAATTATAAATTAGATGCTGTGAAAATGCGAATTGACTTTCAATACTGTTTTAACCTGGTATCATCAATGTACATAGCATGTTTTGAGAACTTTGATAAAGTGAATCCCGATATATCCCAAATTAGGAAAGTCCATTAAATATGCAAATAAGGAATTTGCTGAAATAAAAATGCTTGATGACTTTATATAATGATGTATCCATTGTATCTCCAATGTACATAGCAAGTTTCGTCAACTTTCATGGTCAAGCCAATGAAGATATATCGGTTTTTAAATTAATGTGCTACTCACTATTCCCCAGTGATGATATTGATCCTATTGTATTGCATTTGTGTCTTCTTTGTTTGAATAACGTCCTTCCCAAGGGCTCTGATGTAAAGTACAATGCTGTTTTTGTAACTTGAACTCCCCTCTTTGAAATAAAGTATAACAATTTTTAAATTATAATTATAATAATGAAGTTCATGTCTATGTAATCCCAACGACACCAATATAATTTGTAAACAGCGTATGTAAACAACAACAATTATTACAATGACAACAACTAATAGCTGAATTCTATTTTAATCGTCCATGACAACATTGCAACGCTTCTTATCCCCCTACGATGGTACGGGCATTCGTGAATTTGTGTTCGAATTAGTGCAGTAACCTCTACCAAACAAATGTGCTCGACTTCACAAACGCATGTGCCCTATGGTTTATCAAAGAGAGGGACGGCGTCAATAAAGGCAAAAGTGATCAACAGCAGGTACACACGGAAGTAATGCGCGTACGCTGACACTTCAAAACAAGAAGTGTTCACGAACATGCGCACAGTCTCTTTCGATCGAGAATTAAGTCAGCCATGTTCATGATAGGTTTAACATTACTGTGGACAGCCTGGATGTTGTCACAGCCGCCGTTTAGCACCAGCAGTATGACCGTGGAGATTGTGAACCGATCGCAGTGGGGAGCGAGACCACCTACGGAACGGGAATACATACCTATGCCTGTGCCGTACCTAATTTTACATCATACGGCAGGAAAGCGCTGTTACACACACGAGAATTGCTCTGCAGTAATGAGAGGCATACAGGTACTCGTTTCTTTTACAACTTTCTGTGACATGTTTGAGGGAACATTGATACACTTAAAAATATTTTGTTTAACTTTTGCCAAAGATCAAGCCCCTTCCTCCTTGTTGTTGAATAGAGAAATGAGATTGTATTGACACATCACTGTACACTCTATTGTTGTTGTCTGTACCTTCTCGTCTTCTCGATCTATCGATCGCGTACTCCTTGCTCTACCATCCACTGCAACCTAAAATACGATTGCGATGCAGATCGAGTACGTGGTCGATAGTTCGAGCAGTACAATCGATAGATCGATCAAGCAGAGTACCCAGCCCACATGCGCCTGTGTACATACAACCATAAACTGTTACCCTATGGAATAGTAAACATTGTTTATATGTATGTTCTGCCTGCACCTCCGCTGGCACATGCAACTAGAACAGCAACTTTTTTTGATCAACTTTCAAAGCCAATTACACATGTGTTAAAACTTTCAGATTGACCTAAAGCACTTTTACTGTGGCGAAATAACCATAACCTATCCCATTGTCTGGACTCAAATTGACCTTTTCAACTAACGTGGCCTATTCAACAAAGTGTGCAAGAAGTTGTACCAAAGAGACACTTGTTTACTGAAAGAGATACAAAGGCACAACATTGCCATGAATTGTAATTCTCCGAAACTTCTCGATGAGGTGTGTTACAAAGACATATTGACCAGCCGTATTCGGGCAACAGCATACGTTTTTTCCCTATAGGTCCATGGGTCAGAGAGTCGCTCAAAGCAGTCAATTGTTGTCTGTAAAGGCCTCATAGGTATTCCTGACCTCAAAGGTGTCTCCGTGCTAAATTGTCGTGTGATAGGGGGTTAAACTGAAGTCTTACAATATGGAGAGGACTGAGGACTAGAGGACTAGTGTCTGTATAAAATATACCTTCACTATAAAACGATGCATTTGAAGTCATGTGGACATTTTTGAAGTCATACTAATTGCTGTTACTTAGTAATTCAAGTTTGATATGAAAACATGGGATTAGGGCATGGAATAGAATTAACAAAGGGAAGGGCTAATATTTTTGAAAAATATACCTACTCTGTATAGAGATGTTGTTGAAGATATGCACAGTTTTGAAGTCATAATAGTTGATGCTGATTACTTCTTAAAAGTTGACATAAAATACAAGAGTAAACAGAAATACCAAAAGAGCTAATGATTTTCACAAATACTCCTACCCTATAGAGAGGTGCCGTTGAAGACATGTAAATTCTGAAGTTAAATAGAAAACGAAAGGTTAAGGTTATTTGTAGAAGAAAAATCTTGCTTACATAAGACAGAAGTAGTTAGATATAGCAGTGGGAGCACACAGTCACTATTATTATCATCAGAATGATCTTGGGACACTTTTGAGGTTATGGGACACTTTTGGAAACAAAGATATTTGCTGAAATCAATACTAAATGTTAGGCAAAGCAGTGCAAGTGTAACAATAGTTCTTTAAGTGACTAAAACTTGTCCAGTCGCCTTGCACATTGTTGAAGTCAAACAAATCCTCTCAAAAATTTGATTTAACACTGTAATTATATAACCAATAAATATTATCCTGCGACACTTTTGAGGTCATGGGACACTTTTGGAGTCAAATCTATTGTCTTAATTCAATACTAAATGTTGGACAAAGCCAAGGAAGTATACCATAGTCCTATTAGTTTATGACACTTTACATGTCACCCGGCACATTTTTAAGTCAAGTAAATCCCTTCAATTCCATAAAAGTAGATGGATATAGCAGTAGGAGCATATAACCATCAGAATTTTCTGGGGACACCTTTGAGGTCATGGTGACACTATTTCAGTCATATTTATTCTTTTCATATCAATACTAAATGTTGGACAAAACCATAGAAGTATACCATTATCTTATTCGGACATTAGCTCAAACGTGTGAGCACATGAGCTCAAAATGACTCAAACAACAGATCACTACAGAGGAAGTTAAAAAGTTCTACAACTTCATACCTCAATATGAGTAGACAGCAAGAAAATCAAGTTCAACTGAAAACATCGGGAAACCCTTGAGGTCAGGAATACCATAGAGGTCTTAAGGGTCTCGTAAAAGCAGTACTTTTTAGGGTCTATGATTTGACTTATTTTTTCTGTAGGATTTTAACTTTTTATAAAATTGCATAATGTTTTAAAGTTGACCGCCATGTTTACACTTTTGCTCTTTTCAAATCAGCATAACTGCATATTTTAAAACAATTTTTGCTTTTGGATATTTACCGATTTTTGATCCTCTTGCCCAAAGCGAGTTGTCTAATCCCTTGGCGTTTATGAATATCATACCTATATGTAACATAGCTTGATTGCCTAACAACGTTCTTGCTATTTCTCTTAAAAGAAATATTTATTCAATATTTTTTGTTTTATGTTATTGAGGTTTGCAGAATGAACGCATTTCTTATCACCTGGTCAAAGGCAAACATAATCACGTTACTTCTTTTAATCAACAGAATTTTCACATGGACGACCGGAAGTGGGGGGATATAGGTTATACATTCTGCGTTGGTGAAGATGGTCGTGTGTATGAAGGACGTGGCTGGAATGTCTGGGGCGCTCACAATATTGGGTACAACAACAAATCCATCGGTAGGTCAAATATCTAGGGTAACGCGACGACTCAAAATTAAGCATTAACCCCTGCCTAAAGCGGATGTACACGAGAATTGTACAAATTCTCTTATATACCCAACTGCAGCTGGGGTTATTGCTATTATATCATGTAATCTTATGTATCTCCCCTGCGCTAAAAGTAGAGAGACATTTCTAAAACCAGGTATAAACTCAAAATGTTAACCTGTTTCAGTATATATTGCATTTGCCTGTGAGTTTTAACTTCTGCTACATATCTGCATCTTTATTTTAAGTTTCAATCCAGATTTATCCCTAAATAATAAAGTTAATTAAATATGCAATTTAAAAATTGGCTGATGTAAAAATTGCTAAATGACTTTCAGTAATGTTGTATAATATTCTCTTCAATGTACATAGCAAGTCTCGTCAACTTTGGGCTGGTCCACCAAGATATATAACCCTAATTAAGAAGGTCATTAAATATGCAAAATAGACATTAGCTGAAGCAGGAATGCCTAATGATTTTTAATAATGTAATGTCATAGTATCTTTAAAGTACATAGCAATTTTCGTAAACTTTGGTCAAGGCAATCAAGATTTATATCCCTACTTAGGAGAGTTCATTAAATTTGCAAATTAAGCATTGGGTGAAGTGAAAGTGCTTAATGAATTTTAATAATGTTGTATCATAGTATCTTCAATCTTTATAGCAATTCTGGTCAACTTTGATCAAGTAAATCAAGATATATAACCCTTAGGAAAGTTCAGTATGGGCTGAATTTAAAATGCGCAATTGCTTTCAGTATTGGTAAAGCATAGTATCTCAAATATACTTATAAAGTGTCGTCAATTTTGATTGAGTCAATTCAGATAAATATCCCTAATTAGGAAAGTTCATCAAATATGCAAATTAGCAAATTGAATTCATTTTCATGTTGCACCTTTATGTCTTTCATGGCGGATAAATCCTTGTGTAATCGACATTTGTACGAAATGTCTTCGAATTCTCGTGCAGGCAAAATATCCTGCCTTTCATTTGTTTCCTCGTTAACCCTCTATGTTGGTTAAGGGGTCCGATTTAGCACTGCTAGAACAGTACTTTAGCATCGACGGAACAGGCTTTAGTGCAATCAGAATGACGAATGACAGCATAATATATTATAATTGTGATTTTTGCATGCAAGTGTCGAGAAGAAATATGATTCGAATACTGTATTCGCTTTGTTATAGGTCTGTGCATATTGGGCAACTTCGTAAACGAATCTCCTAATCGAGCTGCTCTTGACGCTGCCAAGGGATTTTTGGATTATTCAGTCGAGATGTAAGTTTTTTAGCTCATGTGTATAACGCACGTGAGCTGATGTCGTACCGATGTCTGTCTGTCTGTCTGTCTGTCTGTCTGTCTGTCTGTCTGTCTGTGTCTGTGTGCCCGCACGCGCATGAGTCTGTCTGTTTACACGATATCTCAAGAACACCTGAACAGATTCAAGTCAGATTTGGTACATATATTCTGTTTGAAATTGGCAAAATCGATTAGTTTTTTATGGTTGTTTCTATAGAAAGAAAAAATCATAAATGAGAACTTCCCCCCAAATCGGATGAGATTTAATAAAAAAATGTAGCTCACGAAAGGATTGATCTGCCATGAAAGACAAAGTTGTGACATGAAAGTTAGTTGCTAATTTGAATATTTGATGAATTTTCCTAATTAGGGATATATATCTGAATTGACCCCATCAAAATTGACAAAACACTTGTATGTATATTGAAGGTACTATGATTTAACACTACTAAAAGTCATTTAGCATTTTTACTTATTATGATCCAATTTCTAAATTTCAGATTAAATGAACTTTCCGAATTAGGGTTATATATCTCGATTGTCTTGACCAAAGTTGACGAAACGTGCTATGTAAATGAAAGATACTATGACACAAGATGATGGAAAGTCATTTAGCATTTTTACTTAAGCCAATTCCTTATTTGCATACTTAATAAACATTCCTACATTCCTAATTCGAATGATATATTTTGCTTGACTTTACCAAAGTTGACGAAACTTGCTATGTCCAAAGAATAAAACCATGATGCAACATTGGTAAAAGTCATTAAGCTCTTTTACCAAAGCCAATTCCTAATTTGCATATTCAATTAACTTTCCTTGATTGATTTGACCAAATTTGACGAACCTTGCTATGTACATGGAAGTTAGTATAATAGAACATTGTTGATAGTCATTAAGCTCTTTTACTTAAGCAAATTCATAATTTGCATATTTAATAGACTTTTTCTAATTAGGGATAGATACTTGGATTAACTTGATCAAAGTTGGCTTAACATGCTATGAACTTTGATGATACTAGGTTACAACTATTAAAAGTCATTTCGCATTTTCACTTCAGATAATCACTAATTTGCAAATTGATCAAACGGCGGCTTAAAATTTGCTATCGTTAAGGCGATGTCCTCGGGCTTCTTCATGGCCAACCATACCTCACAATAATATTTTTATGTCTTTTACAAGGAATAAACTGACACACGATTACATCCTATATGGTCATCGTCAAGCAAAGAATGGCACAGTATGTCCTGGTGATGCGCTGTTCAATGACATCCGAGAATGGCCACACTGGGTAAGTCCTACCGCTTTACCATGAAGTGACATTTACAATGATTGTAGGGAAAATAGCGGTACCTTATGATAATATTTTCCTTATTTTTCATTGTAAAATACATTTTCTTATTCAAATTGATCCTCTTGCGGTATATTGAATATAGATATTCGTTTTGCCAACACAAGACATTGTACAGTTTGAGATGTTATTATTGTATTATCTGATCAACTGATCACAACTGAAATTCAACCGACGAAAATATTATTACATGTTACCCACGCAGTTGAACACTACTTTCGACATGATGATAGTAGAACGGAGAATTTATGTGTTGCAGACGACATGATAAAAATATCTGAAAAAACGTCAAAAACGTATGTAGCTAATGAAACTTGAATTAACTGCGAGTCTAAGCAGTAATATCGAAACTGAAAGACAAAGTCTCGTTCAAACTGATCGCAAGGAAACTTCAAATCATACCCTTTCGAAATCAAGAATAAAAATACGGATCAATGTGCAATAAAAAAATACGGGTCACAAAATTAAGGGTTGAAAAGAATATTTACTACATACTTTTCAAAATGAACCCCCGCAAATGGTAGACCAAAATCGAGTCGTAAAAGTTTGATCTGTCGTCGAGGCGCATTCTACCGTAACGTATGTCACCTTTTTTACGTTTTGCACACTATAACATTTTGAAAAGTAACCACAATATCGTAAAATAAGAACTTCATGCCGGCATACACTCACATATGATTCTAGCAAGTTTGGGATTGAGTCGAGAGAGTAACTTGTAACCCAACACTAATTATTCAACAGGTTTCTGTGCCAGGTAGTTCGTGGGAACTTTGTTCTTCACTTTCATCAGGGTTGCGTGTTTCCTTCATTTTATAGTGACAACATATAGCTCAGAAAACGATCTACGAGAATTTTTTTGAAGAGCAGTTAATCTTTCCGTATTGGTGATTACTCAATTGAGCTTAATTGTAATGTTAACAATACTTTCGTTTCAACACGATTGGAACTAATTTGGGATAATTGGATTTTCATATTTTTCAAATGTCTCAAAAGCGTTAAGTGCAATTTAGCTGAATGTTGCAATACTGCAAATTACTCATAAAAACAAGTGTGTAATGTAAAAAGAAAAGCAGATAAGATTACATTTGTAGATTAAATCCGCATTACTTCACCATCCAATTATTCCAAATTAGTTCCAATCGTGTTTTTCTTGGCGATGAAATCAGCTTTTTGCTAAAAGATAGCTTTCAAGCAATACATTTTTCCTGGTTGCTGTTCGGCATGATTTCCGGAAATTAGAAAAGAAAAAGGCAAACAGTTTATTTACATTAATGTCATCATTGTATATGTGGTTTTTATTTTCCTCCTCAGAAACAAGGAAATCACTTTCCTCCAAATTCCAAAGGCTGTGAAGACCATGCATATCCTCTATACTCAATGGCGTGCAGAGAAATTCAAGGTAATACTCAAGTGTTCATACCTTTTTTGTTAGTAACCTGTGGCGATGTTAGGCTTAATCCCGGCCGTCCAAAATCTAAGTTACTCATAGACATAAGTGTATAACTTAAAAATAAAAGTAGATTAGCTTACATTTGCACATCACACCGACATTACTGTACGATCTAATTATCCCAAACTCCAATCATGTTTTTAGTTTCAAGGGGTTTTAGTATAATTTGGAACATGCACACAGTAGGTTAGGAGTATATCTTCTTGTCTGAAATAAAACAGAGAACACTTGATATAAGTATTCAACGATGGAGAACGAACCTAGAAACATATTCATAGCTAGACACATATCGCTTTTGATGCTTTAGGAAACCACTGTGTAAATTTCGAGTATCCAATCACAGTTTGAATATTGAAAGTGGACGGATCGAAAAGTTACCAAAGGCAAATAGAGTATGTATGCTATGTACAAGTGCATTAAAAGTGTATTAAACCAAGTTCAAACCGAATTCCGTTTTTGTCTCATTTGCCCCTTGTATTTGATTCGCGCAAAATATTTATATCTGAATGTTACGTAAAAACCCCTACACTATTGAAAATTTAAAAGATTAGTCAACATCCAAAATCCTCAAGTTCTCATATATGTGTTCCCGTATGGCACAGACTCTTCGCGTATGTTTACCACTTATACTCTTTTCAGTCAGGTTGTGTTTCAATTGCAACATTGAAGAAACGCTATAATATTAGAAAAGTGTGTCGAAATCAGATAAAGGCAATCCCTTTCCGGTTGATTAAGTTAGCTACATTCCTATTAACATGAACTTTTGTGAAAACGATCGAGCACAGATAGAAGAAAGTGGCTGGCGTTGGCTGCGTATACATTCAGAATGACCATCGGTAATCTGACAGAACTAATTCCGCTAATCGAACCTGGAACACCAAATTTGTTTATAAAGGTACTAAGTTTTATTTGAAAAATACCCCAATATCGCCAAACGAAGCCATTAAGTGATTCGAAATTTATAATGAATGCACATTCATCCACCATCTTAACGATTATTAAAATCTGTTGGTGTATTTGCTCTGAAAATTTAGGAAATTTCTTCGCGATCAGATATTTTAAATGTCGTACAATATGGATCTTTGCACGTCATATTTTTATCTTCGTTTTTGTTACAGAAACAACGACGATGGGATTTGACAACAGTAGCGAATTAGTTCACATATCCGCCGGTAAGTCATCTTCTTGTTTATGATTTTACTTCATCGAGTATATTTGAAGGCAATTCTTTCTTGGTCAAACGATATATATTCTGAGCAACAAGTATGCAAACATAACTTCTTATTCTCTTCCAGAATCAGTTAAATTATAGTACACGATGTATGGTTTATAATAACCATAATACAACGTCTACCCCAACGAGTTGGCTGAAAAAAAGACTATAGGCTTATAACATGCATAACTTATTTCAACGTCGGCTTTTATATATCAATATATATATTTAGTACAAAGATCATTGCGATTATTTGAACATTTACCTTGTAAGTTTGAATATAATTTAAGATTACTATATGCTCATAACTGTAAATAATTTAGTCCCCTTTGTAATCTTCAAACATAAGCAAGCACTAAACTGTACGTTGTTGACTAATACTGTCGTTGTGAGGTCCAAGGCGAGGAGAAGATACAGCAAGCATCTAGTCAGCTACTCATGGACATATCTGTTATTATATTCTATACAAAAATTAAAAGAAAAATTGTTCTTTGGTTTTTAATGGTCAGTACCTAGCCTAAACATAGAAGACGACAAGATACAAAAATTCATGTCTTAACAGAGTAAAAAGCGCTTTAGTATAAAATTATTAGAGCTATGGTAATCAGTTGATATTGTTTCTCTGTATAGCACAACGATTGTACAAAGCGTTAGGAGTTGTCTTTCCACTGGTAGTCATTGTTGTGACGTCATATTTGAGTAATATGGACAAAATTGTAAGTAGTTTGACTTCATCACAAATTTCAAATACGTGTGTCTATGATTTAGGCGAAAGCTATTAACAGACAAACTAGCTTTCCATAACAGTGCAAGTAACGTTCAATCATTGTAACATAGAAATATGTTGACTGCTAGAGTAACCAACGAACTTACCTTGCACACGCTCTTCTATTGCTATCGCTATTGTACTTATAAATGAGAAAATGGGTAGGCCTATAGCAGTGTGCTTCTCAGGGCATATGCTAACGCTCTTGTAATAATTATATCCGTTCTGTGTAAGTAGTAATTGTTTTTGGCCTCTGAGAGGCTGCCAAACCTAACCTAATCTCAACGAAGAACGCATCTTATAAACTACATTGCCATAGCAACCATGTCGTTATTTTGCTACTTACACAGGCGCCATGTATGCAAAAAGGCATCACATCCGCGCATATAAACTACCCATGCACACACAGGTGGTAACCTAGAATGCATTATGTTACAGTGAATGTTGATGTTTACGAGGGTGTCATAAATTCAGTTCACATATGGTATTTTTCTCGAACGAAAAGCACTCATCGTTGCAAATTCAAATTATACTCCATCCTTGGTACTTATTATCTTTAATCCATTTCCATGAAATTAAGTGCGACACAACGTACTTAAAATTCACTTCACAGCGCTGACTCAGCATTCTAAATTGAAGACATACCCTATTTTATTACTCATGCACGCCCTTGTTGTGTTTATACTATGCCTTCCGTTCAACTACGCTCATTATCTTAATGGAAATATCTTCAAGCATGTATATTTCTGACGTTGTTCACTGTGGCTTCTCCGCTAGGTGACTTGGTGCCATATGTTGTGATTTCAAACGTGATTGAAAGGTGGTGGCATACAAGAATGCATGTACACATCCAAAGAACAATGTGAATATTTTTTTCGCCTCGTCATGCATCAATGCTGAATGAGAAAATCCACATGTAGGTCCTATGGTGCATTTTGGAGAAACCTATATTTCAAAGCAGTATCTTTGTGGCATGATGGTGATGGATTTCCTTCAGAATTGAATTCTCCGAATCCACCACAACTTGATACTTGATCAGCAAAAAAGTGGGTACCAGAAAGAAAAGTATAATGAACTTCCTTACTTACCTACTAACTACCACCAAACAACATTATGACATTGGAAGATCTCAAGACTCGCATATAACAGAGTAGTAATAGGTGGCACTGTAACGGGCGGATTTTGGCAGGAGGTTCAGTGAGGCACAGTGAGGCACAGTGAG
>LD359040.1:208328-222405 GCA_001465055.1 Ptychodera flava | reverse complement strand
GGGAGGGGGGGGGTCAGCCACTTTTTGACGTCGGCAAAAAATAATCCACCGGCCCCCCAGGCCGAAGAAACTGACCAGTCCCTTAGGAACAGTTCTTACCTTTGGGATTATACGTGTTATCGTTGCTACATCCACATTTACCATATTTTTGGGGGGATAAGCGCGTAGTAGCAGAGAAAAATTGACAATAGCGTTTGAATGTATTTTTCCCGCAAGCTGGTGCAGGATTCGGTAATTTTATAAAGATTCAATAGCTTGGTTTTCATCGTAGTATCGGTATTTCGAGATTCTAAATATAGATGTCATCATGAATATCACTGTTTCTGAGGAAATAATACTTTTATATGGTAATGTAAACAGTGGCACTTCTCCCTATCTTTAGTACAATCAGCTGCCAGAGTTGAAACAGCAATGCACAAAACACGTATTTGTACTGTCTACTTTCAGTAAAACAATATACCTGAAGTTCAATTTTACACCAGAACAAGTTCGCGATATTAAAGGTATACAGTCACCTGTAATCTAAATATACCTATATATGGTCAAAGGGGCGATCCTTGGTATTCAAAATGCTCATGTGAGGGCGCTGTTTTTAAAAGCGGCCACCCGCTTAAAATCTGTGATTGGTTAGATTTTCTCTTTCCATGGTAAATGTATCAAAATTGGAACAGGTGACAGTATACCTTTAAAGCATTGTTAGAGTATGTACACATTTTACCAACAAGAATAACTTATATGCCACGGAATCGTTTCCCTCTTAATAGCCTTCGTAGCTTCGTAGGTTTTTAAAGCCGTACTACTTCCCATCTTTACGTCTGTCTTTTGGAGTGATTTCTGTTATCGCGGCTCACACGTTTGATCAACAACAAGGTTTCCTCAAGAGTTGTTTACTAGTGTTAGGCTTTCCAACACCTATTGCATCTAATTTATTGAAATTTATTGACATCTCATGACATTAGGATATCAGCCGTATGTCATAGTCGCGTGTTCTCAGTAAAACTCACTGTTGGCATACCAACTGTTGTACAGGGCCCTGTCACACCTTGGGGATTTAGTCAGCGTATGCCGACGTATCAAAATTTCTCTAAAACGCTAGCTTGCTGAACTAACGATGTATTTTTCAATTTTGGGCGTATACATAGCGTATTCATAACACAGCATGTGCGGGGCGTATGAGCCATACGCTGGCATACGTCGAAAAGTTCTGTGCATGCACAAACGGTTTGGACGAAGTTGCCGTACTACGACGTGTACCAGCGTGCTTCAGCGTGCTCTTAAATTTACCCATAACGCATTCGGCGTACGCCCAGTGTATTCGCCAAATTTTTCATACGTTGGCATACGCTGGCTTAATCGTCAAGTTATGACAGGGCTAATAATACCAGCTATCTTTTACCTCTTACGGCTGTTGCAGGGATGTACACTACCTTCAGGGTTTGGACATAATTTTCTTTCTTTACGATTTACAGCGCTGTATTTGATTATGCACCGACTAGCAGCAGCTGTCTGGTACACTATGGAGGAATTCCTTGTAAGTAGCTGTATTCTTTTTTACAGTGTCTGGATTCAGGGTTGATAAATCTCAAATAAATCCCAAATCCTTAAAAATGAACTTTTGAAGTACTTTTGAAACTTTGAAGTACCATGTAAAGTACCAGATCCCCCATTCAGTTATGACGTCATGTTCATGGTCAGTTCATGACTGATCAAACAGTCGTAAGACTTTTACTACTCTTGTCGAAACAAAGATCTTAAATTTACAGTCAGGGCATGTCATCTTTGTCCTTTTTTAGGTTGCATTACCTCTCCGTTTCTTAGGGGAGAACCATTTGATTTCTTGGGGGAATATGGAGGATTTGGGAAAAAAATTGTCACCAGGTGAGATAGAAGAAAAAAATAATTGATCCTGTCATGGCCTGAGAAAAAAAAATTGTCATAACAGACAGAAGAGAAAAAAAATTGTCACAATGCACCAGAAATTAGCAAAATTTGGAAACCTTATTCTCATGTATTCTCATGTATTCTCATGTATCCGTTAAGACGAATCACTCAATCAAAAACATCATTTAAACATCCATCATTTAGTTTTGTCTTCTCTGCGTCTGTACATGTGTCTTGAACTGTTATTGTTTTCGTTTGAATTCGTGTCCTGACTAAAACTCACTAGTAAAAAATAGCAATACAGTCTGTACATGTAGGGGTTGAGTTGACAAGCTGAATACTGGGTAACTCAACATGCTTAGGGTGTAGAACAAGAAAGTGTAGTTAACACCGAAAATATGGAACAGAAATCATCAAACGTTACAGATACTAGCCCTCTAACTAAATGTCCAGCAACGAAGATATGAAGGCCCGACTCTGCCGATAATGAATACTGAATTGGACATCGAACTCAGACGGCCGTCATTCCCTATGGACAGGCTGATAGTGACAGTACTTATATACACTGACTACTTAAACCATATACAAGTCTATGTTCGATTTAACAAATTACCAAGGTAACGGCCAATTCAACCCCTGACGAACTAACACAGAGGAAGTGGTGTATTTCATGTAACAGGGCGTTGGTGCAGCGTATCGATGTACGCCCATGTTCAGCAAGGAAGTAAACGAGACCTGAATTAAAACTCCTCATGACAGTCACAATCAATAATTATTTACAAAGAAAGTAGATTAACGTGTAACGTTCTTATGACCGTCATTCACGTATACCTCTGTAGAGTTTAATTTATGATGTCAGCAAAAACGCGCAGTATTCGCGATGCGTCTCTTGAATAGTCTGTTGCACCATACGTGTATTCTCAAGCAATGGTAGCTTGCAGTTCATGTGAGAAGCATGACAAATTCCTGATATTCTTGTTTTGTGTGAGAATTCAGTATAAGAAAGCAACATGTACTAATATTTTACAATATATTTGATTCAGTGACATATTTTAGAAGGAGGTAAATGCCAGGATAATTTTAATTTCGTTGTCATGGATGCAACTAATTTCCTTTGTGTCACAGGTTTTCAGTGACAAGGTGTTTTTTCATGACTAAAATGATAGTTAACATAAAGCATATTTTGCCATTATTACGTGTTCTTTTATGGTTTCAATGTTAACAGAAAGGTCCTCTCAGACACTTCGTACGTCTTATTTGGCTACAACTCATAAAAATAGCTCTCTATGGCTTTCAGGAGATGTAATTGAATGACTGGCAAGTCCATCAAAGATTTTGATTTACTGCTTTTTCTCCCTTTGAAATTAATGATTGACATCCATTTATATGCAACAGTTGCTATGAACTGTAGGTACAATGGGTAACAGAAATATCGACAAATGAATATAAATATTAATAAATATTATTATACAATCATCAACCCTTTGAGCGCCAAAGTCAATTTTTCCACTACCCGATGCAAACTGTCCGGAAGTTTCTTTTGTTTTTACTGTTCCGCTTTCTGAGCTGTAAACATCGATCCGTCGCCCCTTCTTTTGTTTGAGCTGGGAAAGCGATGCACCGTCTTGAATAAACCTTTATCGGCGTAACAGAAGATTACTACAGTTTTGACATGAGAAGGTCGGAATCTATGCCGTTGTGGGTCTACGTCGCATTTTGTTAGGGACTCGCGAACTATTCGCAACGCGCAAAAGGTAGGCCGATGAACTGTTTTCTATCGAAGAATTGGTGCAAACATTTGTTCCTTACGCATAATGTGCTTTTCTGGCAGTTGATCAGTAAAGTGTCCACGGGGCAGTTCAGAGCAACCCGTACACAATTCTCAAAAGTTCTTTCGGGAGACAAAGAAGGAAAAAATAACTTCAAAATTGAACGCCTCTTCGCGACGTTATTTAATAGGGCTACAGTCGATAAGATATTTTTCAGGCTGATTTAGTTAATGGCTCTAATGATACAGCCCTTTGATCAAGTGTATTTTTTCGTTTTCCACTCAAAGTTCTTTGTATACAGTCAAAAACACGGACAGGCGTCTGTGTGCCTGTGTACGCGCGGCTGTTTGCGTGGCTATGTTATAATTTTGTCTTGAAAGTGGTAATTTTTCTTTCTTGTCTTAAAAGAAAACGCAAGACAGATACCATAGTAAAATAACTATTATAGAATGCCTGTACTTGCATACTGGTTCTCGTCAAAGCAAAGTACAGCATGTTTTGACGATTTTCTTTAAAAACATTGATTAGCCGTACACTAAAGGCAGTATCTTAACTTCATCCATGACAAAGTCAATTAGTGGGTTTTAAATCACATGGAAGTGCAAATTCAAAAGAAACCCCAGATTCCATTAATTTTTTAACGACTTATTGACGTCATTGCCCGAGACGCCATATTGATTGCATGATTAAAAGCACACACTGCATTTTGGATAGCAGGTTGACGTCCTTTTTTACGTGCAATGCGCGCGGCGGTCTGCTGTTATGGAAGCTACACGGTAGGGTTTAGTCATCATCTAATTTTGTCAGTATCGTTCGTTTTCTTCTCGTATGGTCCAGTCTAGTCAAGCGTCGTATTGCTTATAGAAGAGCATATGCAGTACCCGGCAAATGAAAAACCTGACTTAACCCTTTTCCTGCCAGACAGTATCACTTCCCCATCAGCCAAGTCAGTAAAAAGCGGTATTGAGCCAAAACATGACGTATTTTCACCCACTTGGCTTGGTCTGTTATAACATCTTTTATTAAAAAAAAAAAAAATTAAGTTTACAGTATTTTTGTTTACAACAGCTTTCAAATGTACGGTGTTATGTTAAAATACACCGTATGAAATATGTTAACCATCTTGACCTGGTGGTGAAATATGGACTTGGCAGGAAAAGGGATAATGGTGCGTAGCTGAAAAGAACTTTCAACTGAAATAGGTTTTAAAGACAGATAAAAAGTGCGGATCATCGTACAAGACGTTTCGTTTTCAGTACTTCACATTGTGGTTGTTAGTTTCACGATGTTTACGCCATTGTTTGGTAATATAAACATTTAATAATCGCTATTTTGTCTTTATCTTTTATTTCTCGAGATTTCATGAAAATAATTGTCTCTTATCTTGACATGATTTTTCTACACTAGTGTGCAACTGCATGGGTGTTATAACTTACCGGAGGTTTTCTCAAAGCTTTGCTTAAATTAATGCACCGGGAAAAATGCATGGTGCACACCTGTCCTACTTTCAGACCAGCCCGTAGCCATATCAATGATTTTAAATTTTCTCCAATCAACAGATATATGAACAATTTTAATGCATTGGTTCATTAATATTGATATTTTCCGTGATTCATTTAAGACTGACATTTTGCATATTTTGATGACTGTTCTTGTCGATTTGTTTGCATTATTTCCTGTTCTGTGTGTAATCTACTCTCGATTTCAGTTTTGTAAATATTAATTTTTTTGTTACTCTTTGTTTTCTTTTGTCTTGTTCACCTTTACGCAGTATTTTCTCAAAAATTTTCATTTGAGATTATAAATACCTGTAAATGGTTCTTCAGCTCTTTGGATTTCCAAATAAATGAATAAGCAAACAAATAAACAAATAAATAAAAGAAATCAAATCCAATAAATCGCATAAATAATCCGAGTTGACTGAATTGTGCTGTGCCCTTTGACCTTTTTGGCGCTAAGATCATGGTTTGTACTGCACTACTGTATTTTCCATAAATTCATAGTTGTATATCACATATTTATCCGATAAAATAATCATCTCACGGTCCTTTTTTTAGATTCACACTGGACCAACCAAGTGGCAGCAATCGATACAATCGTTTGTTTACTTTATTCACGGTGTGACGTTTGCCTGCAAATACAAAGTCTTGGGAGAGAGTTTGTAAAGTCACACCCAGTGATTCTCGCCAGACTTAAAGAATGATGTTATGTCATTACAAGAGACGACTGTTCTGCATATTTGTACTGGTGTCAGTGATCACTTTTAGCAGTTATTTATTGCTGTACTCAGGAACCGATACAAACTATGTTTGGATTTCAAAGGGAAAAGGAGAAAGGTACTATTCGATGTTAATAGTCTTTAACCTGTTGATACTCACTCATATGTCTGTCTGTCTGTCTGTCTGTCTGTCTGTATCTATGTATGTATGTATGCATGTATGTATGTAAACACACACACTTATATAATTTGTGTGTCGTGACTGTTACACAGTTGAACAGTGTATCTATGTTTCTTTGTTTCTTGGTGACCACATTCAGTGTCTTTCGTTTTCTGCTCTACTCGTTTGTACAGACAAAGATAAAAATCACCAGCGTAACCATGATCGTCATTGTAACTCATACTTACCTTTTGAACTGTCATATTCACTGCATGTTTGATAGTCCTAGATATTCCCACCGAATTGTTTTCCCACACTTTTACAGTGTAATGAACATTGAGAGTTTATCTAATGAAACAGAAACATTGCTATATCCAAAAGTCTCTGCACTTCTGAATGTCTAGAGTGACATTATTCATTTCTGAAACAACTAAACAATTACAGCATAAATAAATAAATAAATAAATAAAATAATTTCCGTATTCGAATAATTTTATTTGTGTTCACTAGTTGGCTAGTGGTACCAATCATCTTTCATTTATACGACGAAAGTTTCTGATCAGAAGCGACGAGTTATTGATGTATCTTTCTCTACCAGCCTGTTTTGCTCACGTGTTTACACACGTGAGCATATGTCGCAGCGATGTCTGTCTGTCTGTCTGTCTGTCTGTCTGTCTGTCTGTCTGTCTGTCTGTGTGCTCAATATCTCAAAAACGGCTCATCAGATCAGAATCAAATCTGGTACATAGATTCAGTTTGCAAATGGCAAGAACTGATTAGTTTTTGGTGGATGTGGCTTGCTTACTTTTTGCTTATTTGCATAATTAATGATTTTAGAAAAAACGGCTATACATTGAGAACGACTGCACACAATTTGATGAGATTTGCTACAAATGTTGATCACATCAAGATATATCAGCTGTGCAAGTTGTTAAGGGGTGACGTGAAAGAAAATGACTAATTTGCATATTTAATGAAATCTACTAATTAGGCATATATATCTGAATTTACTCGATCAAAATTGACGAAACTTGGTATGCATATTGAGGATACTATGATCTAACATTACTGAAAGTCAATAAGCATTTTTACTTCATCCAAATCCTAATTTGCATATTTAATGACCTTTTGAAATAAAGGATATATATTTGAATTTACATGACCAAAATTGATGAAACTTGCTATGTATATTAAAGATACTATGATAGAACATTATTAAATGTCATTAAGCATTTTTACTTCAGCCAATTCCTAATTTGCATATTTTATGAACTTTCCTAATTAGGGGTATTTATCTGAATTGACGAGACCACAGTTGACGAAACTGGCTATGTACATTAAAGATATTATGATATAACATAATTGAAAGTCATTAAGCATTTGAACATTAGCCAATTCCTTATTTGCATATTTAATGAACTTTCATAATTAGGGATATTTATCTGTATTGACTAGACCAAAGTTGACGAAACTTGCTATGTACATAAAGATACTATGATACGACGTTACTGAAAGTCATTAAGCATTTTTACTTCATCCAAATCCTAATTTGCATATATAATGAATTTTTGAAATTAGTTATATATATTTGAATTTACATGACCAAAATTGATGAAACTTGCTATGTACATTAAAGATACTATTATGTAGGCTAACATTATTGAAAGGCATTAAGCATTTTTGCTTCAGCCAATTCCTAATTTGTGTATTTAATGAACTTTCCTAATTAGGGATATATACTTGGATTTATTTGATCAAAGTTGGCATAACATGCTATGTACAT
This sequence comes from Ptychodera flava, assembly GCA_001465055.1. Classification (NCBI taxonomy): domain Eukaryota; kingdom Metazoa; phylum Hemichordata; class Enteropneusta; family Ptychoderidae; genus Ptychodera; species Ptychodera flava. Next base: position 214,594 of record LD359040.1, on the reverse strand, counting down.
TCATTTGATGATTATACCAGGTTATACCAATATTGATAGTCATTTCGCACTTAAGTTTTCGTGTCAGCTAATTTATAGTTTGCATATCTAATGAGCTTTTAAAGTTTGGAATATATAGTTTGAAGGACTTGACCAAAGGCATGCAATTACACTTGCTACATAAAGTGGTTATACAATGACAGCAGTCAAAGAAATTAACTATTTCTATTTCAGCTAATTGCGTATTTGAATACTTAATGACCTATAAAGTTAATCTGTGGTGAATATTGTTCATTATGTTGATCATAATACTTTCAATGAAGTTGCAAACATGTGGCAAAGGTTCAAATATACACATAACTTCAATATATAACTTCAACACGTGAGCATTTACAGTTCATATCTGGTTTCATATGTGGAGCAGGGTCAAACCCAATAACATGTGCAGACTTAAAACGACGTTTTTCGTAGTTTCATATCATTTTTTGCTCACGTGTTGACACACGTGAGCATATGTTGCAGCGATGTCTGTGTGTCTGTGTGTCTGTGTGTCTTTCCGTCTGTTTGTGTGTCTGTCCGTCTGTCTGTCTGTCTGTCTGTGTGCTCGATATCTCAAAAACGACTCATCAGATCAGAATCAAATCTTGTACATAGATTCAGTTTGCAAATGGCAAGAACTGATTAGTTTTTGGTGGGTGTGGCTTGCTTGCTTTTTGCTCATTTGCATAATTAATGATTTTAGAAAAAACAGATATATATTGACAACGACTGCACACAATTTGATGAGATTTGCCACAAATGTTGATCACACCAAGATATATCAGTTGTGAAAGATATTAAGGGGTGACATAAAAGGTAATGGATAATTTGCATCTTTAATGAACTTTCCTAATTAGGGATATATATCTGATTTGACTTGATCAAAATTGACAAAACTTGGTATGCATATTGAAGATACTATGATTTAACATTATTAAAAGTCATTAAAGCATTTTTACTTCATCAAACTCTTAATTTGCATATTTAATGAACTTTTGAAGTTAGGGATATTTATTTGAATTGACTTGACCAAAAATGATGAAACTTGCTATGTACATTAAAGATACTATGATATAACATTGTTGAAAGTCATTAAACATTTATATTTCAGCCACTTCCTTATTTGCATATTTAATAAACTTTCCTAATTAGATATATATATCTGAATTGACTTGACCAAAGTTGATGAAACTCACTATGTACATTGAAGACACTATGATATAACATTATTGAAAATCATCATATTAAGCAGTTTTACTTCAGCCAATTCCTTATTTACATATTTAATGAACTTCACTAATTAGGAATATGTATCTGAATTGACACGACCGAAGTTGATGCATCTTGCTACATATATTGAAGATACTATAAAACAACATTATTGAAAGGCATTAAACTTTTGTACTGCAGCCAATTCCTAATTTGCATATATAATGAACTTTCCTAATTAGGGATATTTATCTTTATTGACTAGACCAAATTTAATGAAACTTACTATGTACATTAAAGAGACTATCATACAACATTGAAAGTCATTAAACATTTTTACTTTAGCCAATTCCTTATTTGCAAATTTAATGAACTTTCCTAATTAGGGATATTTATCTTTATTGACTAGACCAAATTTGATGAAACTTGCTATGTACATTAAAGATACTATCATACCACATTGAGAGTCATTAAGCATTTTTACTTTAGCCAATTCCTTATTTGAAAATTTAATGAACTTTCCTAATTAAAGATATTTATCTGTCTTGACTAGACCAAAGCTGACAAATTGTTTTGTACATTAAAGATACTATAATACGATATTATTAAAAGTCATTTAACACTTTTACTTTAGCCAATTCCAAATTTGCATATTTAATGAGAACATTTCAGTCAATTCCTTATTTGCATAATGAACTTTCCTGATTGGGGATATACTTGGATTTAGAATTAATCTGTGGTGAATATTATTCGTTCTGTTGATCATAACACTTTCAATGAAGTTGCAAACATGTGGTAAAGGTTCAGTTTGCATATAATTGCGATATATAATGAAACACGTGAGCATTTTCAGTTCATATCTGATCAATACTAGTAGGCTGCTGCTGTTTCCTTTTACATCACCAAGAGAGAGCTCAACAATTCCTCCTATAATTTTTGACTTGTTACGAATCCTCTGTGAAACAAACAAACAAACGAAAAGATAAACAAGACAACGATATGATATAGAAATAACGGGCGACGCGCTGACCATTAACGTTTATTTGTGGGCAAGGGCGAGAGGAAAGCCAAAAATTAACGGGCGAGGCTTGCCGAGCCCGTTAATTTGGCTTTCCTCGAGCCCGCGCCCACAAATAAACGTTAATGGTCAGAGCGGAGTCTGTTATTTCCATTATATTATCAGCGAACCCAAGAAAACCTTCAAAATTTCCGAAAATTTCAGGAGCGAACGACAACTGGGCCCCAGAAACTGAGCAATACGCGACGCACTGTCACGCGCGCTGTAAAAATTTGGAAAAATCCAGAGATGTTTTCAGAAAAAAGTATCTCAACTTGACCTACAAGTGCTCCATTTTATTTTGTGATTGATTATGATTTCCGTTTGAGGTGTAAAGTTGCGATACTTTGAGTTGTTCATCTTATTATTCATATTCACGGGCGTGTAAACAAACCATTACTGTGTATTTGTGGTCAGTCACGTGGTTCAGCTTGACCAATCAAAGTGCGACGGGCAGGGCATTGTAATATAATACATTGCACTGGGGATGAGGAGGTAAAGAGTAGGAAAAATGCATCGTAATCTGCATAATCTGGAAACGTAATAGACCACGGCGAATCTTGCCTGATAGCGCCCTCAAGCAAAGTTAACGAAAGCAGGGAGACTTTCGCGAAGCGCATAGCGCGTCTTTGTTCTTTTTTGCCGTGTTTATACAAACGACAAGTAATATTCTCCAGACAGACATCCAGCGATAGCCACGATGTAAAGAGACTACTCGACATTGCGTTGATAAAAATTGTCATATTTATCCTTATATACTGTTTAAAAACAGTATACTCAATTCTAAACTATACTTTCCGATAGTGAGTTCATTCGTCAAAGTATCTGAAAGAGTTTTCTTCTTATACCTGTGGTCACAGCTGTTGGTTAGCCGCATCGTCAGGAATGCCGGAAGGTTCTGCTTCGGCGTCACGAGATGGTGCGTATTTCTCGCGCTCCTGCCAATTTACATTCCTATTTGGATTACAAGTCGACTTCTGTACCCAGTGTGTAGTAAAGTAGTGGGAGATTCTACACAAGGAAAAGCAAGCATTGGTTCCGTATTATCCGTGTTGAGATTCATCGTACTCAGCCTGCCTGTGATTGGCTCAATGTTTGCCTATACTCTGTAGAGTGCAGGATTCTGTTTCTCCAGCACATTCCAATCAGCACTATTATAGCTATGCAAGACAATGTGATCGCCGTCAAGACAGAGGTACTTGCCATGTTGGATCAAGTTGACCAAATATCCATCTCCAAGATCATTGTGGGATGTTTGTCAACTCAGAGAGTACAGGCGACTCCTCCAATTTCAACAAGAAGAAATGAAATACCCACCGGTGATGATCATATACTCTCTGCAAAGGCAAATGAAACCTCTACCCTGAGACCATTCAAAAGGCTCTTAGGCTGCGTTCACAAAAAACGGTTACGAGGGCTGGAGGAATCCAGGGGGGATTCGAAAATTTTGGGGGGTAGTAGAGGGGCGGGGGACTTAAAAGTTTTACTCTACCTGTAGGGGGGACTTGAAAGTTTTTGGTTCCCTTTTGTGTTTTACATTTTCCAATTCCAAGTTTTTGTAGGTAATTCAATGAAAAATGAATACCATTTTTATGTCATCAAAATGTTGTAATGTTAGTAATAATTTAACAAAATCAAGAACCATTTTGTCACATTTCATGACTTTTATCTCGAAAAACGTGTGATTTGTCGTAAAAAACAAACGAGCCTATAGTACAGGGTAGAAGCTGCAACTGTTGATGATTTCTGCAGTATTTCTATGCAATATAACAACTATAGTTTCTTGCTATCTCCCTACAGCATGCTCAAACACACAATATTTAGTTTGTCGACAGAGCCTGTATATATAAATATGTATTTGGTGATAATTTAATTGACTCCAGACTGACAGTCAGTTGTCAGTGATACAAATGCATGGTACACATACATAGGCTGTGATAGCAAGCTGAATACTAGACAATTCAACATGTTGTAGGGAGTAGAACAAGAACGCAGTTGTAAAACTGAACAAAAATATTGCAAAAATTATCAAAGTTAATACAGCTACTGCCTATGGGTAGTGTCACTATCATTAATGCTCTGCTACTACAGTGTCACTGTCACTGCATACCTGAACAGTGACAGAGATAGCTCTGACTCTGATGTACATGGTAGTTGAAGAAGAGTTTGGGTCAAATGACGCTCATGACAGTGAAACATAGGCCAGAGAGCAACACATGGAAAAACACATAGAAATTTTTGAATTCTGGCATATGAGAATAATCAAATATTAAAGAAAAAAGATAGGGTCACCATGCTTGATTTTCTAAATTTTCACATTTTTGCTATAAAATGATACAGAAGTAAAACTCTGAACAGTAAAGACTAAACAAAAAATATGAGACCAAATGCAATTATTTATTTTTTAACCAAATTTGCAATTATTGCACCCAAAATTTCAGAGATTAAAACATTTATTTGATGGAATATTTTAACCTTCCAGTATTGTCATTTTTGAGTAGTATCTAATCCATATATGCCTTGTAGTTTTGAAACAAATTTTGGTAGGTCACTGTGCAATTCGGCAATTAGCCAGAATTCACAATTTTCCTACTCTCTCATGATTGCATTTTGTGTGCTCTTCAGCAGGAGCAGTTGACCTGGCAAGAGTTGGATTAACTCAAGTCGGCTTTTCGACCAATAAATCTAAAAAATTCACTGATGCATTTAAAGAACTTGCCTTTGGAATATGACTATGCAAAGTGCTAATACAGGTACACTGTAAAGTTAAGTGTTCAAGGATAGAACACCAATTAAACGCCTTTTTGTAACACTTTTTGAACGCCTCTAGACGTTCAGAAATTTAACACTACGTGTTCAACCAACGTTCAATTTTTGAACATACGTGTGCAGATTTTGAACGCTACGTGTTCATCAGACATTATATTGAACACCATGGTGTTCCATATCTGAACACACGTTGCACGGGAAATGTGTTCAAAAAATTGAATGCTTTTACGCGTTCAAAGGGCTGTAACACTTTTTGAACGCATGGACGCCGTTCAACGATAAGTGCTAGAACACATGATGCGCGCTTGTTGAACACCTTTAATTTTGGGCGTTCACGGGGTGTTCAAGCCTTGAAATAACATGACAGACCATTGATATCCAGTAAAATTATTTTAGTCTAAAAATACACGAAATCATTTCTAGAGCAAAATACAATAATTTACTGTAAAATGGGCAAATAACATTGCAACTTTGTATGTAAAGTTTGTCACAGGAAAAAACCAACAGTGTTGACACCTTCCTATCAAAAACATAAGCAATAAAAATCACCATATTGTGGATGACGTTTTATGTTCATACTTGTTTAAAATGTACAAAAATCATCTGAAAAAGCTCAAAATTTGGCATACTTATTGTGTTGAAAAGACGTATATGTATGAAATGTATACTCCATTTTTGTAAGATGGTTTCTTAAAGACATTTCCTCTTGTATAGACAATTGTAAATTTTGAAGAAAAAAGAAGTTAGTCAAGGCTTCTCTGGTTTATATGGTATATAGTTGTCAACACTAAAGTAAACACAACATGTCAAGTTGTCAAAGTGTCACAGTAAGGCACAACATGCAGAAAGTGGGGAAAGTGGGTCCTTGGCAGGGTAAAACCTATTTCCTTGTCCAAAAAAGTCCTTCATAAACAAAAAGATTTGTTTGTTTGTAATATCTTTAAATAAACCCTGAAATAAATGGGTGACATTTCAAAAATATACTTCTCAGAAATTTAAAACATATTCATAAAGACCTTTCAAATTCTGGTGTACCCTGCTATTAATTTTTATACAATTTTTTTTACCAAAAATGGTAAAAATCACCCTTAAAATGAAAAATATGCACATTTCATCATAACTTGAATATATCACATTCTGGTAATCCCTAATGTCTTAAAAATGTCTGAAATGTCTTTAATGTCCTAAAAATACAAAGTTGCAAATTTCTGCA
>LD359040.1:155045-170985 GCA_001465055.1 Ptychodera flava | reverse complement strand
GACGTGTTAGTTTAGCAATTGTTTGAATGATAAAACCAGAGGAGTGCGTGCAAAAAATAAATTGTTGTTATGTAATACAGTGCAGTGTACTATATTGTAGTGCAATACCATAACAAAACAGAGATCAAAGTTAATAGTATTACGCCAGTTGTTTATTTAGTTGACATATTTTCGACTGAAGCTTTCCAATGCATAGAAAAATCCTTTGTCTGATACCATAATGGACAAAGTCATTTCCAAGTATCTCCTGAAAGTACGATTCAGCTTCGTTGGTATAACCCTCACAACTGTGTTTGAACCAGTAATGGAGTTTTTCAATCATAAATCTATACTCTTGGATTTCTTCGCGTATGTTATCACTATGGATTTTTATCCTATGGACTTCTGGGTAAAAATGATGTCGATGCGACTCGGCACATTTCCACTGACTGTACGCTTCGATAGGATCATGGAGGTAAGATTCAAAGTCAAATTCAGCTGAAAAGTCTTGTGCCCTAACAACATACGGATACTTAGCTGATTGAATCTTGATACGTCTTATGACGAAAATCTTATATGGATTGTATACGTCTATAATATTGGCAAAAGTCTGTTCAGTCTCCATAGCTTCAGGACCACCAACATAATAAGGGTTGAAGATGTCAGTAACATGGCGCATATGTTCACGTTGCATTTTGGGGGTACACCCTCAAACGTAATATTTGCCTGTTTTCGTTTTATTTCTGTGATCAATGGTTCCCTTCCTGTTCAAAATGGATACGTTAACAACCTGACTGCCTGTAAAACTGGCACACATTAATGCATGGGCTGTCTCTTTATATATCATTTGATATTGACGTCGGTCGCATTACCTGTGTTTTTTTATTGTAGCTGGGTTCAAACCTGACTGCTATTTAAGGAGTCGTCCGAACATCGAGTGGACATCATTCTTCATAGGAAGCATGGACGAATATCAACCAAACTTCTTCTCCAAATGCAAGTCTCCATACTGTGGTGCACTCACTTTTGATGTATACTGTAACTCGTGCTCTCGTGACAGGAATGGTCGGCATATGGACCAACCAAATGTTCCCAGGACAAAACTTGCCCCGAAATGTAAGACTATACATTGCAAGGCAGTTGGCTTCGCTTGCTGTGACGGGTTCTGTGCATCCTGCTTTGGTGAGAAGAATCAGCAGTCTGGTGGCCAGCCAACTGTTGAAATAAAACTGCAACATCACATCGCCAAGTCGCATGACAAGGTTTCATTTTGTACATTTCCCCAGTGTACAAATCGGGCTCTTTCAGAATGTGGTACCCAACTTTGCCAGACCTGTTTGGACGTGTTGACAGCAAACAGCGGTGGACCACAGGTAACGGGGACCCGATGTGCCACGGCCAACTGTCCAAAGTATCGTCAAGCTGGACGTCAAGGATTTTGCCCTGAGTGCTACAAAAGGTATTGTGATCCTCTGGATACACGCACCGAGAACACTGCAGATTGCAAAAGTCCCGACAGTAGTGATTGTAAATGGTTGGGTGCGGAGTGTCCTGGATATCGCGCACACCGAAAGAAAGATTTCACACTGGGAAATAAAACAGCCAGTTCAGGAGATGCGAATATGCTGCTCAATGAACAGTTTGGTTATAAATTGACACGCTGTAAATATCAAGCGTGCGATCATTTTGGGAATGTAGATTGCTCTGGTTACTGCAACGAATGCTACAGCATCTTTTTGCAGACTTGCTGATATGTGTATTTCATTGAGTGAGTGAATGAACGCATACATCACATGTAACCATGAAAATAAAAAGTTGACATCAATTAACTACTCAATTGCTTAGTTCAATCTTTATTTAACATTTTTTTTTCATCCCCCAAAACAGTTACACAAGCACACGTCTTATAATTTCACCTGATGTGAAGTCATACATCACCGGGAAAGCATGACCTGGCAAGCCACAAAATAAATGCCATAGCAAGATCATCCCTTTTGTTTAAACCTTTGCCACTGAAAGTTAATTTACCATCCACTTTGATACTTCATTTAAAGTCACGCAATTGCGACAAAAGAGTTTCGATCACAATTTGTTGGTCCTGTTGAGTGGGATGTCGAGACATACCATCAGAGTCTTTGAGACATTCTCCAACTGTCACCAAATCATTCGCAAATGATACAAGACCATTCGACACGAGCATCTGAGCCAGGTGCACTAAATTTGCTTTATTGCGTGTCCATATTCCTGTTTTCATTTTTCCATCTAGCCCAGCCTCTGTTTCAAAGTGTGTTAGTATACCCTTTTGGCTAAAATGATTGCCTATTTCACGAGACATCATAGCAGCATGTGCATGGGACGTGTTGCGTTCAATGTATAGATTCGAACAGGATATTCTGCCAGTCTTGGGTACTGTCTGAAGGTGTATTCCACCGATTTAATACATAGTATTGTATGCTTTGAGAGTAAATGTTCAATATCTTGCTGTGATTCAGCGATCACGTGGTCCAGGGCAATTATCTGGAAACAGAAAGAGGTAGTAAATAGTCAAGATGTTTACATCAGTGCAGACATGTAAGTTCATGAGCGTGATAATGATCACCAATTTGATGTCTTATTTATATATAAATATATATACTTTAGACATATATATATATATATAAAGACGAATGAACCACACTCTCATTCTCAACATGTTGTTGGTCAGAACATTTCACTGGCAGCACTTTAACATCGATCACTTGAAACGGAGACGAGATGTGTTTTTTGAATGGAAATATCGCATAGACAGACAATACTTCTCCGATTTACTGCAAACGCATAAAAAACCTAATGGCAAAATAACTGATAGAATACTCAAACAGTTACACGGTCAAGAGATTGGGTCAATGCTTATTGGGCAAAGTATCAGCACGGTGATTGACTACAAATTGAGTGAGACTGTTGCTAAGGAAACATTGACTATTCTCTCATGTTTAGAAGATGCAGTGGCTGATTCTAGAAATGGTCACCTCCAGGCACTTGAAGCCACTCTGTACATGGGTATTTATTGAGATGTTGTCAATTACTCTGTTACATGAAGTGAATACACTTTATAGGCAAGACACACCGAAAGAATATCACTGGATCATCGATCACATCGAAAAGACCACGCTTGACTTAATGGCAATGCACCAGCATTCGACAGAAAATATGCCACTTTTAAGTGCCATATTAAAAGTTGCCGGCTTTGTTACCTGTGCGATTCAACCCCCATGTCCGTTGAGGTTGAATGCCCCACTCAGCGTTTAGTTATACCCGATGCTTTGCAACGCTATTTTAAAATTAAGTCTCGCCAAACCCAAATTCCCCTCCTTTGAAATTGGACATCACACCACACAGGCAGATCCTATAATATAATGCATAGATTACTTACAATCCGGTTACCTCCACAAATAAAACCAGCTGTCAGACCTATTCCCGAGACATTGGATGGGGTTGGGTCAATCGCCACTCTGAGACCAGACGTTGTTGATGTCAGAATGTCGTCATTGACATATATTCGTTTTTCTGTCAATCTGTCCAAGGTGACGTCCGCAAACAATCTCTCTATGGATGTATCGATAAAATCGGCCACACCCAACCATTCCAATTCGTATGATCCTTTAGCTAAGATGTCCATCAATAACTTAACCGGGTTCCCTTGGCTCGAATCAATATGTCTGGGAACTAAGTGTTGCTTGTGAATGCACACTCCCCGCAAGCCCTAACTAACACATTCCTGACACATGTATGTCTGTACAATACTTTTTTACAAGAGGTCTGCCACACCAAGCCATTTCAAGTAGACGGCATGACCAATGATCCCTATTGGTCATCGATGAGGTAAACAGCACAGACACATTTTTAGGTTGAAAAATGGGCGCCGATGTGACTAATGATGTATGTTTCACCCAAGGAAACTCATCAACCCAACCAAAAGTACACCCTGCACCTCTGGCTGCCTGAAATGAACATGAAATATTGCAAAGAATTATTGTAAATAAAAATATATCAATAACAGTATAATAGAGGAATGATGATGTGTCGTTTAATTATCACATACATATGCGTATATGTAATGGAGAGAGAGAGAGAGAGAGAGAGAGAGAGAGAGAGAGAGAGAGAGAGAGAGAGAGAATATAGACAGACAGACTCCTGTAACAATGTTGAGGTATTTGCACATAGAATTGGATTGATAAAAGACAATGTTGTTGGGGGTTTCTATACAGGTTAAAAACCCAATAATCACACACTCCTTTGTCATTAATATGTTAGCACTCGATCAAAACCGTGTTGATATGGAATATGCGACTCGTAATGCCTTCCTTAAAAAACACAACGTGAACATCTTTCACATCGACGCAAATCACAGCTGCACAGAACGTTGTACTTTAGTTAATCCGTATGGGCAAGGGTCACATTATATTTGCACAGCATCTTTGAAATATCACAATTGCTGTTTGGATGGTGGGCGTCACTGCTTAGTAGTCTATTCTGACGATAATAGAGTTTGTCTGTTGACTGGTCATTCTATCAACCCCTCCACTGGTATCTATGTAGGCGCTGATAGACCCCTGTACTCTATGTCATCTTCAAACTATCATCAGCGCACTACAGTGACATCAAAGGACCAGGAAATGCAACGTATGAATGCAACGCTTGCATTTGTAATAGCTAAACTTTTCAATGCTCAAAATCGTCGGAAATATAACAGTCTCCATAGAATCAACACAATTGTCAAGGAAACAACCTTTGCAAACATCAGACAAGATGTTGTCAATGCAACCATGTCTTTGCCACAGCCTATGCACCATCGTTTGAATACCAGCATGGTGATTTTTCATCAAATTCACTTTCCCTTCTCTATGTTATGTGCCCTTGAAGCCTATGTTCGGAAGGTAATTGAGATTATTCTGTCTCATGTTCCAGAAAATCATGTGTGCACTCGAAGTATTTCTATTCTGTTGGGGAACCCTGAGGCTACTGTTCTATATGTCTTGAGCTGTGTGCTAGAAGGTTTCGGGAGCAGTGGCGAGAACATTTTTCACCCGAAGTTCCGTCGCATGTCTCCTATGCCACTGGACAGACATTTGATGAATACTTTTAATATAAATCCGAACAATCTGACTAGTTGTTCAAAAATTCTTCAGAATGTAATGACTGGTAGAGCATGTTTGAGACTATTAGCCAATTTGTAAAGTGGCAACTGTAAATCATGAAATTATACAGATATCCAGGATGCGCGTCTCCGAGTGCATTCAAAGATGGTCGACCTTAAAGAATCCTATTGGCAGGGGAGGGGGAATTTTCTCCAGATCGTTATATGGCAATGAAAACTGACAAAAACACTGATCAGAATAAAAAGCAGCAAATCAGACAGCACCAGACACACAAAATGTTTGCGTGGAAATAGGTACTTTATTGCTATCACAAATGATCAATATATGTATGCAACAAAAGTATGAAGTTCTCGTTTACAATCATTTCACACACAATCATTTTCTTTGCCCATTGATGTTGGTGGTATGTTACTGTCTAGCGGTTCCCAATGTGTACTCTTAACCCCCGCAATGGATTGCTGTCTTTACATGTTGACATAAAACACATGTGAAATAATTCTTTTACAATGGTATTAACAATTCTGGCTTCTATGATACAGTGAACTTTGTACATCTAAAAGGATGACTTCAATTATATATAGAATAGGCAAGGAGTATGAGTAAGGTTGACTTTGTGATTGACTGTCCTTCTCCATGTTGTATTACATCACGCAATTGACAATGTTTGTTTTACCTCGTGTGTATTCATTGTGGGTTGCACATGACACGTAAATGAATACCTTATTTGTACTGCAATGCCTTGCATGACACATGTCAGTAAGTGCATGGACGGCAACCTTGGGCATATGTGAGCGAGTACCACCATAACTTATATTTGAAACATGCATAGAACTTGCTACGATTTGCCTTTGCCTTTACGTACCCTAAGAGTATATATGTCGAGTTTCTTTTGCACATTCATTATATGCTACTGGTGAATGACGGATGAAAATGGCTGGTTATCCCAAAAGAATATTCCTCGATGTACCAGTGGAAAAGTTCTTGTGCAAGATATGTGACAAAATTTTATGCGACCCCATACAAATATCGTGTGGTAATCGATTTTGCAGACAGTGTATAGAAAGTCTGATCGGAAAGAAAAGAATAATGTGCGAGGACTGTGGCACCCTAGACTGCGTATACGAAAGGTACACCGACAGGGCCATACAGAGAGACATCAACGATCAGTCAGTGAGATGCCTTGAAAGTGCGTGTCAATGGACTGGATTCTTTCGAGAATACCAAGAACACATCAATGAATGTTCTTTTGTGACAATAACTTGTATCAGGACAGGTTGCCAGGAAAGGTTTCCGCGTGAAAAACTCATTGAACACCTGACTGAAGATTGTCAGAAGCACGTTTTGGTATGTTCACATTGCCACAGAGAGACAACGCGAGGGGAAATGGAATATCATTTCAAAGAGTGCCCTGAATATCCCGTCCGATGTCAGTTTTGTGATAGAAACGTATCGAGGGGACAGATGAAACTGCACATCGATTCCGACAATGGAGACTGTAAGAGAAAATATGAATTTTGTGAATTTCGTGGGGTCGGGTGTGCGGAAATGGTACAGAGAGATCATATGTCGGAACACGGGCAAGCGTCTCTCGGAAATCATCTGCAGATGATGATGAAGACCATACTGCCCTTTCTGGATTCGCTACATACGTTTCGCGTCAGCGCGGGAGACATGGATGAGTTGAGAACGACCCTGCATAGTGTGCGTACAAAAATGACAGAAATCGAAGACAGATACAAGATGTTGGATGTCAACCACCTGCGTGAATTGAAATGTACACTCGACTGTCATGAAAAGACGATGAGTGCATTCCAAGAAAAGTGGAAGATATTTGAGGAAAATGTCAACGATGCAATGAAATCACTTGATGATAAATCTGTCACTCAAAAACAACACAATGATACCGTTTGGCAAAAAATAGAACAAGTGTCGAGAAACGTGAAAGAATCCCTTGAAAAATTGAGGCACACAGTGACTGGCAGTGAAAGTCTGGTGGGTGCCCTCAACGTCCAGACACAAGAGTACGAAGAGGCAATGAATTCATTGCATTCAAAGCATGACCAGCTGGAAGAACAAGTGAAGTCACTGACGAAGAAAGTCAAGTGTCAAGACAGAATCATTGCCCTCAAGGACGTTGCTCTGGCAGAACACGATCTCAGGATACAGTCGTTGGAGTTGGCCACGTATGACGGAGTGCTGTTATGGAAGATTACCGATTTTCAGCAAAAACGTAACAATGCAATTAGCCGGAAAACCACTTCGATATATTCCCCTTGTTTTTTCACAAGTCGGCATGGATACAAAATGTGCGGCCGCGTTTATCTGAACAGCGACGGAATGGGTAAGGGTAATCACGTGTCCTTATTTTTTGCTATACTGAAAGGACCGTTTGACGAACTCCTCCGATGGCCGTTTCGTCAGAAGATCACGATGGTGTGGGTGGATCAAGGGGCGAGAGGAGAAAATGTTGTAGATGCCTTTCGACCCGACCCAATGTCCGATTCTTTTCTAAAATCGAGATCAGACATGAATATTGCTAGTGGTTGTCCATTGTTTATGCCCCTGTCTGAACTTGACAATCCTCGTCATTCTTACGTAAAAAATGACGTAGCATTCATCAAAATATATGTCGATGTATTGGATTTGCATTAATCCTGATAATACCTTTGACCTGATTGGTACGTGAAATTGTATATATATATAGTGATGTGGCCAGTAGAAAACATTCATTTTGTCCTGTGAGACTGTTGAAGCCATTTGAGATCCAAGTGACCATAACCTCCATGTGCTGAGTATAACCGAAAGACAGTTTATACAGTAATCCAACTTGCTACAAGCTATCGAAAGCTAGCCATGAACTTTACACCAGTCAACAGTTCATCTTCTAGTTCACCTGCTGCCTGTGCGAAAATACCGTCGACCCCCAATTTCAGAAAGGCTCGTCGTTTTTATAAATGTGAGACATCCTCCTGTGTGAGGGTAGGTTACCGGACATTGGGTGGGTTTTGCGTGGAATGTGCAGAGGATCGAGCAAGCAATGTAGTTGAAGATGCTGGGCGAGAACCCGCAGAAGACCTACTCTGTCACACTAGACAGCAAATCGACAAGAACTGTGTCGTGTCGGGTTGTCAGAATTCCTTTCACAATGCTGAAGGAAAACGAGGTGTCTGCTGCGAGTGTGAGTGGAAAATAACGCAAGGAAATCCCGATACTAAAGTCCAAGTGCAGCCAGAAGAACTTGCTGAACTGCTTAGACAATGCAAGATCTGAGATAAATGAATATTCCACATTGATTAAGGGTCATTAGCATAGAATTTAAATACCGAAACAATGCTCATTAATGTAATCTGCATATTTGAATATCATTATACCTCGCATCTTGCACTAATAGGAAGGAGACTGTGACACAGGAACAAGAAGAAACATGCCGGCCAAATGTGCATATCCAAAATGTGAAAATCTCGGGGCATCTGAAGAAATCAATGTTTGCCAAGAATGTCTAGATATTTTGGGCAGCGGAAAACACAGAAAATCGCAAGAAATGTTTTGGTGCACTATATGCCAATAATTATAGAAAAACAGATCATTCCATTAGTTAATTATGAAAAGTTTGCATTGAAAGAAATTGTCCATTTGAGAAAGGCGTGCAAAACTGATCTCTCTGTTGAATTGAAGGCAGAACGACACAAAAAACGAGGTCTTTAGGAAGCAAATCATTGACATATCAAGAAATATTGAACGTTTGTGTTGTGAAAAGTTTGAGAGTATGCAACGAGATTGGGACAGTCTGAAGCATCAAATAAAACGTTTGGAAAAGGAAGACGAGTTAGCTACAAATCACTGGGACACTATTTATTAACTCAGTTTTTTTTGTCATTATTGGTGAAAATAAAGTGCATAATATTTGATCTTATTTTATCGTTTAATTGGCTGGTTGTTTGGTTATCACAAATATAATCTAACGCTAGTTCATGGGACTGTTGGATGGGTAAGGGAAAAAAAGTTGAAATCAAACCCCTTTACTTACACCCTATGAATTGACACTAAAGGCCAGAAAATGTAGTTTTGCAAAAAAAAGAAACCTTTTATTGATTTGTATTAATCGATGGGTGTATAAAGGAATGTCAGTATCTAGATGTCACGTTGTAAAACAGGGGTCCTTCCGGCAGAAGAGGGGACCCACAAAAAACATGTTGATGTATGGACTGCATTGGTCTAGTTGAATGATACAGCCATGTTTTGAAAGCAAGGTCGCAATCATTATAGTTAAATGAGTATCTATGCCCATTCAATTGAAGTCCGATCATGTCATTGTCATACAAGTATATGATGCCATCAGTGCACCTATCCCACGTGTCTGCACGGTAGGCTTTTGGTGTCGGAAACTTGTATTTTCTCCCAAGGTCCACCATAAGACATTGCATGTAGCAACATCTGAACATATGACTACAGTGATTTCCTTCATTGGATAGTATATCTGTTGGTCTGACCTGTTTCAGTTCGTCGATAAACATACACACTTGTGAAATGTCCTTCCCAGCAGCGTCATTCCACATTCTGTACACAGTCTCATATCGCCAAGAGTTGTTCTCTAGTGTGAGCGGGTCTATGGAAAGCATAAAGTAAAGATCTAGTACTTGACCCTGTAGCAGGACGCTCCAAGCAATATGCTCCATCAAAAGCCTTAATCTACCACGACTGTCCATGTCAAAATATTCCATAGACTCTTGAAACAGAGCAGATGCATCATACCTGGACTGCAAAAACACGTTCAGTTTACAAAGCTTATCAAAAACGTCCAATGAAAATGTTTTGGGAGCTAGCTGGTATTCCAGTCGAGTGTTTAAAGATTCAATCTCATTTTCAATTTCTTGTAGTATGAGTTTTTGGCGTTGCTTTTCACGAGCCACTTGCCTGGCTTTCAATTGAACATCCAGAGGCAATGCGATACTACTGTCCTTCTCAAAAGTTGTCTCGGATAGGTTGCATGTGTTACTTGCTGTCTCCTTTGCAGGCAGCAAAGTGGCTGCTTTGTGTTCATTGCTGTGCATTGTTCGGTACAGATGACAGCAATCTGATAGAAGTGTTTGAAGTGCATTGTTTGGCAACAGGGCATTCTCACAGCGACAGTCCCAGCAGGCATATGTTCGGATGATGACATCCCGGGGAAGTGCGGGTGTGGTGCCAAACACCAGCAAAAAAGTCTCTAACACATCTAGTAAGTGAAAGAGTCCTGTTGTCGATTTTCCCGCCCATTGAAAACAGACCTGAGTGTGTAGTATGTCATCGAATTGCTTCAAATCTGTGCAGTGTTCGGTAACGAGTTTATTTACATAAATATGTAGCTGGTCACGGTTGAAAACGTGTAAGAATGATGTTTGAATATCCAACCAAAAAAGGAGAGGCTTTATTGTGACCGAAACATCTTTGGACAAACAAAGCACAGCAGGATTGTACCTATCGTTGACAGTCTCTTTCAATATTTGTAAATCCGAAATTTACAAAAATAATGTTTCTGAATTAGCTTCTTGTGTGTTCCCATGATGCTCATTATGCCAGAAGATCCAAAGCCAGGCCAGTGAACACTGTTCGTTCAGTATATGTGAAATATTTGCTAGGGAATGATTAGGACAGGCTGGACACCAGTGGTTTGATATCTCCGCCATTGCAGTCACTTTCGCCATGGTATTCTACAACATTAAGCACTGTAATCTGCAGCATTCTCAGGTAAATATCTGATGCTTCCTTTATGTCAGACAGGGGACATTCAGAGAAATGACTCTCTTCCATGTTACCCGAGATACAATTCCGACTGTTTCCGGCTGATGTTGATATTGTACACTGGTGGTTACCAGTCGAGGGATGATGTTCTATAGTATTACCAGTGGTGTTCATAACAAGTTTGTGTTGTACAACTGACACCCCAGGCTGTCAACTGGTTGTATTTATGATGTTACAAATGACCGCAATAGTTGACAAAAAATGTTAGGAAGCACGAACAAAAACGTATTACCACTGACCATTGACAATGTGGCAGAGAATGATTTCACGATGACAAATTATGATGACGATAAGGGTTCTCCCATAGACAAAACTTTGGACCCCCCCAAAAAATGAAAGGAACATGGGTGAAAAAATGTTATACTTGGAAGGAAACTGACGACAATATTGATGATGATGATGATGATGATGATGATGATGATGATGATCATGAAACGGACACACATAAGGTAACTTTGGAAGACAGTGATGAAGAGACAGACTATGACAAATTCCTTTTTTTTGCGACGTTGAGGAAGGGGGAGGGGAAAACAAAATTCCTAATACTGGAAACGAGAGACTAATCTCAGACTCTGAGGGCGCAGGACAAGCAAATTTGCCTGTAGACAAAACAATGACCCTAGAAGGACAATTTGAGCAATGTAGCATAACGGCATTACTCTTCGATGACAAAGACTTTGCAGTGTTTGATTCTTGATTTTGTATCAAAATAACAAACGTATACTAACGTTGTTTCGGAAAAAAAACATATATGTTTGAAAAGCTAAATTAATAGGAGGATGTCGGATGAAATTGACGTTGTCGGCGGTTCTGCAGGAAAACTGCATCTGTCACCATTGCCAACGATTGAAGTAGATTGGACACGTATAAACACAACCACTTGTCCACTATGTAAAATCAAACTTACAACTGAACAAAGAAATTGTTCATCATTAAATCCAATTGCATGGGCAGAGAAACAGTTTGAAGACTCGGGCTACATCCCCGATTCTAATCTCGCTGATGACGTTCAAGAAGTACTACAGACTATGTGAAGGATTTTCCAGAGACAACGGAAGAAATGAATGCACTCAAACGTAGTCTTTGTCGACTTACTCATAACGACATAATCGTACACTTTGTTTTGCATGTGACTCCAACAACAGAACGACTCTGTGCAGAACAGATGCGAATCTACCGTACACTACAGCTTCTCGTTCAACCACAAATATGTGATTGTGATCCAGACACTGGAAAGTATATGTTACAGACGGACATGCTTAAATCCTTAAAGCTCATCTTCAATGAGTTGAGACTGATAAGTAAGGAATTCGAAAAGTGCAAACAGAAAGGGCTGTGATGTTATGGTAACCATAATGGTTTGCAGACCATTACTCAGTAATTAACACAATAACAGAGAAAAATAATCATCACAAAAATTTAACAAAAAAATGTCTTACACTCATACCATTAGTGAATAAACAATGTTTATTGTTATAATTTTTTAATTGTTATCACATGTTGCATAAGCTGTCTTTTATTGGCAAGAAAGAAAGAAAAAGCTAAGTTCTGTTGACTAAATATGTCATGAGAATCACTGATGGTAGCAGCCCATTTAGTGTATGCGGTGATGTTGCAGGGTTTAATCCAAACATTGGACATACACTGAGGTGTTCACATTTCAAGCGAGGTTTTGAGTCGGTGTCATCACCGTCATCATCATCATCATCATCATCATCATCACCACCACCAGTGGCATCATCGACCAATGAATTGTTAAACTTTTGACAAAAGGGCGACAATGTTACTCTCACGTTGAAAACACTCCCCTGGTGACTACAATTGGCAACACCGCAAACGCATTCACAAATGTTTCCCTGTGCAACAAGTGTCCTACTACCTTTCAATGTCTGCATAGCCCATATGTTGGAGCAATTGTGTCTGTAAGTGGCTGAATCATTACACACTGCACAGTATGTTGTGTTGTTGCAATAAGTTGGAATGGATTCGTTAAAGCACGACACTGGTGGAAGGAAAGAGTTACAAGCAGCTCCGGAGGAATTAATCCCGCATTGAAAAGCACCACAGTTTACATTCGCAAAGACTAAGTAGAAAAGAATAAAAACGCCACATCGCACTGTAACAGTAAATTCCATGATATATGTTTTGTGGTCTGTAGCATATCACCGTAAATAGTTTTCAATTTTTCATCCCATTTGTGCGAGACCACAGCACCCTGGCATCTTGCAGCTCAAGTAGTTTTGTGCCCGAAAAAGCTGGGTGCTTTCCGTTCATGTGCCTCTTAAAGTTGAACCGCTCCTCATCATCTCTCGTATTAAAGCCTGTCAGGCCATACGGATTGTGTTTTAGGAAAGACATACTGTGCATCATCTCTTTTTGTGTTGGTTTGAGGGAGGCAATGTACTCTGCTTGCTCATCAACTTTTTCTGCCAAAGTTTGGCAACGCTTGCCATGGTTTGAATTATCACTACTGCAGGAACATTTTCCTTCAGTGTGTGCGGTTAGCCTTTCATCCCCATCTTTAGATGACAAAGTCAGGTTGTTAAAACCGTGGCTCGCATCAGGTAAATCCAATTGACGTTTTTGACTTTCTCCATAGATGCTGCTTGACAATGTGGAGCCAGCCACGACAATGTGTGCTCCGTTTTGGGGAATTGTTTTCGAACTGTTTCTTTCCTTTTAGCCCGAGTGACATTTTGTGTGTTTTTGCAAATAAATTTTCATTAACCTACACATTTCTTTATTCCAGTGCTGCATGTCTTCAAGTTTCTTACAAGTTACACGCACGGCTTTATTCAGCAGTCGTCTACACTATCTTTCCTTGTGATAAGCCATCATTTGAAATATTTTTTTTTCCAATCTTATCATCACTGTTGCGGACGAAAAGGCACCAAAAATAGGGCGTAACTGATTTCACTACCTTTACTCTTTTTCTCGAACACAATGACAGCATGGAACTGGCAACATGCATCTTTAATTTTAACATGTCTCGACTACTCACTACGGTTGTCAAGCTGGACTTTCCACCTGGAGATAGACGCAACTTACATCTCAGGTATCGATTCGAAATGAGGTCGTACGTCGGTGACATGTGAATCTGCCTGTTTGCTATCTGAACCATTTCTGTTTCCTGCACAATACTTACACCAGTAGAACTTTGATGGTACACTCTGAGTGTATGTGAGCTTTGTGCAAGGATCTTCCCCAAATTTATATTATATATATAATTTTGACATCCTTCGGCGGAGAACCTGTTGGCAATCATGCATTCTTGACAAAATAGGGGTGACAAAGACACCCCAACCGTAAATTATACACTTCCGACATTTTTTCCAATTACATATCAAAGTGCTCTTTGCTATTGGTGTCGAAATCGTCGATTGAAATGTCCAATGTTTCCGCCAATAGTTTGACACATCTGCCTCTTTTTAAATACTTCATGAAGGGTGCGATGGCACTCAAATCTTCCACCCGTTTGTTCCTCTTTGGTACCAACTGAATGCCGGTCAGTTCTATCCACGGCCCCAATACAGCATTTACAATAAAGTCTTGCCAGGCTAATGCACAAGCATCAACCACGCTCTGCATACTTTCATTGCCAGATACAGTTGCTTGTCCCGAACCATGCTTTCTACCCCAGTACTTTTTGCCATTTTCGGCATGACCAGCCATGCTGCCGACCAAGACATTACGAACATGATGATTGTAGGTATCTTCATACATGCTGATGTCGAGAGGGCGAATATTCATCCAACTCGCTTCGAGTGTCTTGTCATCGTCCAGAGATTCAATCACATGATCGAGTGTTCCATCGTCACCCTTGCATGTGGGCAATGCATGTCCCTGACTGTTGAAAAATGTGTTTACTTTTATGTCCCGCAAATACCTCCATAGCTTGGCATTCTGCAATTTTATCAATTCAAGTTCTCTCACCAATGCCGATCGTTCCTTGACTTTTTTCATTTCCTGTCGTTCTTCGAGCAGAAGACTTGATGAATTTGACATGCTCGACGAAGAAGAAATACCCATTTTAGCTCGCATCACAGCCTGAATTGCACTGTCCGTGATATGCATGTCCAATTCTTCTGCTTCTGTCCGTCGGCGTTTGGCATCGCGTTCTTGTTCGTCCTCTCCGTGCCCAGTGATAAAAAATTGACGGCATGCATTATGTAAGCTTATATCTCTACATCGCTGCAAATGTTGCAGTTTCAAGCTTTCTTCATAAAGACAGGACATAGCACTGGTAACCCGTCCATCGGCGTCGGGCAAGTCTCTGCAAACCATTCGTGTATTGTCAGAGGCATCAACCCCCTTTGCATACAGCTGTCCATTGTTGTCACGAAAGACCACATAGCTGTCATCATCTACCACTTCCGGTAACGTCTCGTCTGCAAAATCTCTGACGACCACAAAGCCATAAATCCATATAGAACGAATGACCAGGCGGATAAATTTCTGGAGTTTTCCCTTCAGAATCTTTCTGAATTCACTCAAGGCAGTCTCTCTGTGACTCGAGAGGAGAGTTGAAGGTTGGGGGTCCTTGTACAAATAGTCCAATCCTGACTCAAACATTGCCTCAACACATATGCTGTCAGATATCCGAGTGAGAAGACAATGGCAGGTTGGATTTTTCTGGAAACTCTGTCGTAATTCAGCCATGTGATTTTCGTCTAAAAGAAAGAGCTGCTTGTGACCTTTCTTTTCAAACTCCTGACAGATGGCCTTCTTGGCATCTGTCTTACACTTGTACATCCATGCTCGATATTCACTGGCACTTTTAAGGGCACACCCTCTTTGGGAGTCCATACCATCCTATGAAACATAAACTAGGCCAAACATTAACGTGCGTAGACAAAAATTATAACCTGTCACCAAGTAGAAACGATATCTGATTGAACAGTTATGCGTAATCTCTTTACGGGTGTATGCACCGTCTTACTTTTGGTGGTGATAATCGGGTTGTTAATAAGCACTGATTTAGCAGTGCTGAAAAGTGTCGGAGAAAGTATAAGTAAAACATTGCCTTCCTGGTTACCCTGAAA
>LD359040.1:114087-133507 GCA_001465055.1 Ptychodera flava | reverse complement strand
ATGTACTTATTATAGTGTGATGATGATTTTTATTATCCGGAAGAGCAGTTTGTTTTTCAGCTAAGCAAAAACATTGACAACGGGCGACGTCCGTTTCTAGCTCCATACACTGTGGCCGCCGTACCACGGCCATTATACATCGAAACACATGTAACTGCGGGCGCAGCGGAGCCAGTTTAATAGTTAACATTTTCAGAGACGTTTTTGACAGTAGTTTTCTCACCGGACATTCCCCGTTTTAAGTTTATTCTGTGCTTGTGTGTCCTACACGCTATTGATATTAAACAGAGACTGGTAAGCGCTTGTGTGCCACGGAGCCGTGAACACTGAAATGTGATCGTTCGACAAGTTACGTTTGCCGTATCTTACTCTTAAATTTCTCATAAAAATCTTCGAACTGTTATTTGTATCGATCATTTAGAAGAATTTCAAGCTCAAAATGTGAAAAAATCAAAAGCGTTCCACGTTCAAAGTTCGCTTCGTTTGGCTATCTATGGCATGTTGCTAAGTATGTGTGAGCGATCGCAAGCAGAGTTCAAGCCCTCCGACGTTCCTCTTACGTCATCCTTGATAAACAAGTAAACAATAGTTTAGCCGATCAAAATGGAGGGTGTGGCGGCGTTGACCAATGAAAAGTGAAATCTGATTCGGTGCCTCATTACAGTGTGTCAATCTTATATAACTCCGCAAGGTCGACATGAAGCTTTGACAAGTGGCACGCACGACTATCGTCGACTCTCTCGATAAATGATGCATATAAAAGATAGAACATATGTAATAATAACAGAACCCCATGGCCTGTGAGTGCAAGCACGCCGTGCTAGCGGTATTTGCACTCGTGCTGCGGTGAATTCGGCTGTCCTTTCACTCGCTTCGCTCGTGAAAGGACTGCCGCCGAATACACGAACACCGCAGCACTCGTGCAAATACCGCTAGTACGGCGTGCTTGTTGCACAGGCCGTGGGGTTCTGTCATAGTGTGTGACTTATTCCTTAATTATTCACAACCTGAACTTTTTGACTTATTCCTTATTCGAAATCTCAAGTTTGTGACTTATTCCCTATTCGAAATCTGAAGTTTGTGACTTATTCCTTATTCCTTATTCGAAGATTGTTACTTATTCCTTTTCCTTATTCCTTATTCGAACGTGAAGTTTGTTACGTATTCCTTTTTACTTATTCCTTATTCAAAATGTGAAGTTTTTTAGTTATTCCTTATTACTTATTCCTTATTCAAAGCTATCGATATCTGAAGTGTTTTACTTATTCCTTATTCGAAATCTGAAGTGTTTGACTTATTCCTTATTCACAGCCCGACCTTTTTTACTTATTTCTTATTCGAAATCTGAACTTTTTTACTTATTCCCTATTCGAAATCTGAAGTGTGTGACTTATTCCTTATTCAAAATCTGAAGTGTGTGACTTATTCCTTACTCGAAATCTGAAGTTTTTCACTTATTCAAAATCTGAAGATTGTGACGTTCGCGAAGTGCATGCAAGCAGGTAGGTATTCGGTCGACCATCTGTGCCAAAAGTGTTGATGTATAAATTTTGCGAGATATCTGGCGCGTTTTTCTATTTTTGTCCGGTACCGATCACAATCGTAGGTGCTGTCGTTTCATCCATGTCGATCAGTTCATAAGTATTGAAAACCGCTTGTGACTTTGCCGCTCTCTGTGATAGCACATTAAAAATGCCCATACCATAGAATCAGTCGCCGACAGTTCAAAGTAGCGGCATCGGTTTCAATGCACACGCCGTTGTGGACCTTCGCTCATCATCGCCTGAACGCATGCAAGCGCATGCGCATATGAGTCGCACTGGGTGGTCATTCAGCCAAGTTAATAACGAAGCTTAACGTATAAGTTCATCTAGGCTGAAGCGAGTGCTGCCTAAAACTTTCTCCAAAATCCATCCGTCAAACCATGTAGTTCCTTTGGGAGTAAAATTCCTTTCGACGCCATTATTGTTCATGTATTCTGTTTCTTCTTGTGTTTTTTAGAAGTTTATTGATTTCTTCAGAAGCGGAGAGATATGTTGACGCGTTATCCGATATTACTTGGATTGTAACTCGTGTTTCCTCGTGTATTAGAATTCCAACTTTTGTCTCGTAGCTGACAGTAAAGCCATGTTGGTCTTTTTCAACCATAAATACCTATCAATCCTGCTGATCACTCATGGAATCTCGAGAAGAATAACCGTTACAGAACTGAAACAACTGTATTGCA
Source organism: Ptychodera flava (assembly GCA_001465055.1). NCBI lineage: Eukaryota > Metazoa > Hemichordata > Enteropneusta > Ptychoderidae > Ptychodera > Ptychodera flava. Next base: position 131,280 of record LD359040.1, on the reverse strand, counting down.
GGGTTTCTAGCAATTTTGCTCTGATCAGAACATCATTTAATCAAAGGCGCCCTTTTCAATCCCAGGTTCTCGCATTAGCGAATGTGTCAATAGCCCATTAACAGTTTGTCATTCTTTTGTTTTCCATTGAATATTTTATCAAGTAAATAATATTTATATTAGATAAATCTGATAATTGAGTGGGGGCTTTTTAATTAACAAAAACTTAATATGCTTTGATGGACTCCACGATCAGGCTCCTACATTTAATTACCACATTATCAAAATGAAAACTTACCCTCAATTAACATAACAGCACAAGCAGCACAGAGCAAAGTTGCAAGAAAGCCTGGAATAGTTGTTTCAGTTCTGTAACGGTTATTCCTCTCGTGAGTATAGAGCAGGGTCAGTGTATTTAGAAGGGCTGCAGTACATTCAACATGCAACACTCGATAGGTAGACTTGCTGATTTCAGTTATGTATTTTGTACAAACACTGGGCTAGTTAAACTAAGCAAACAACGGAACAAAGAAAATGCAAAACAGCGAAAAAACGAAACGACCTTATTTTCGACGAAAATTAAAAAGATTGAAAATTCAACTTATCCCCTGTCAGTAAACAGATTATATTAGCGTCACTCGGAGTCTGAACTTGGTTAGCGGGACAATTAAAGTACGGAAAAAATATTTCAAACAAGCAACTTTGAAATCGAACACAAACACTTTGAAAAATATATGTTACAAATATAGTTTACATGGCGTCCACACACTACGCGGTCGCGGGTACGAAATGGGGAGTATACAATATTCGGCTACTTGAACCAGCTAATACGATATGACCGCCCGAGCTTGGCATGTCGCAAGCGTGCAAGATAAAATATTAACATCGTAATAAAATGGCCGCACGGCAGCCATATTGGATTGTATCACCAAACAAATCGAGGAGCATCTGTATGACATATGAAGTAATCCTTGTACAAAGTTTGAATGAAATCGCTTTTGACATCTCTTAGATATCTGCGTGAAGGGACAGACAGACGGACGAACACACGCACGCACGGTGTCCGTTGGGACTAATAACTAACATACTTCAAATTTTGAATAAGGAATAAGGAACAAACTTCACGTTCGAATAAGGAATAAGGAAAAAGGAATAAGTAACAAACTTCGAATAAGGAATAAGGAAAAAGGAATAAGTAACGAATAAAGAATAGGGAAAAAGGAATAAGTAACAAACTTTGAATAAGGAATAAGGAAAAAGGAATAAGTAACGAATAAGGAATAAGAAATAAGTAACGAATAAGGAATAAGGAAAAAGGAATAAGTAACGAATAAGGAATAAGGAAAAAGGACTAAGTAACAAATAAGGAATAAGGAAAAAGGAATAAGTAACGAATAAGGAATAAGGAAAAAGGAATAAGGAACAAACTTCACGTTCGAATAAGGAATAAGGAAAAAGGAATAAGTAACAGACTTGAAAGAAATCGCTTTTGACATCTCTCAGATATCTGCGTGAACGGACAGACGGACGGACGCACGCATTGACAGACGGACGGACGCACGCACGCACGCACGCACGGTGTCCGTTGGGACTAATAACTAACATACTTCACATTTTGAATAAGGAATAACCAATAAGGAATAAGTAACAAACTTCGAATAAGGAATAAGGAAAAAGGAATAAGTAACGAATAAGGAATAAGGAAAAAGGAATAGGTAACAAACTTCGAATAGGGAATAAGGAAAAGGAATAAGTAACGAATAAGGAATAAGGAAAAAGGAATAAGTAACGAATAAGGAAAAAGGAAAAAGGAATAAGTGACGAATAGGGAATAAGGAAAAAGGAATAAGGAACAAACTTCACGTTCGAATAAGGAATAAGGAAAAAGGAATAAGTAACAAACTTCACGGACCCCAAAATGGTTAGGATATAAACGTTTCTCGATCCTTATCTTATTCTTTTGTAGATCATGTTTGAAACCTTCAACACACCAGCCATGTATGTAGCTATCCAGGCTGTACTGTCCCTGTATGCCTCTGGTCGTACGACTGGTATTGTCATGGACACTGGTGATGGTGTAACACACACAGTACCAATCTATGAAGGTTATGCCTTGCCCCATGCCATCCTCCGTCTGGATTTGGCTGGTCGTGATCTCACAGACTACCTCATGAAGATCCTGACAGAACGTGGATATTCATTCACAACCACAGGTATGTTAAGTTACATTTGAGTTATTCTCAGTAACTGCAATGACAGTTCATTCTTTCACTAACAACCACAGCTATTTAATCTTTCGGTGCTGAATATAGACTTGCCCCAAGTTTTATGGCCATATATATATCAAAACAGAATAAATTGAAGGAATAAACTTTAGCAGACATTCGCGTTAGTTGTAGGCTGTTACGTTGATCGTGAGGCGAACGCGTTGGCAGACAGGCAGTAACTGCTGCCGAGGAAAGTCAAGCGAGTGGGGGCCAGTCTATGCTGAATAGACAAGGCGTTCAATAGCATTATTATTCTCCTTTCAATCAAGTACAACTGAAATTGAAATATTTAGTAATAGGTTTTTGTGATATTTAAGCTTTAAAAAAAAGATAGGATAAAATGAACCATGATATAATACATGCACGACTGGTAAAGATTTCCACGTGAACAAAATACTTAACCTATCCCTTGTTTTTCGTTCCTCGCAGCCGAGAGAGAAATCGTTCGTGACATCAAGGAAAAATTGTGCTATGTAGCTCTAGACTTTGAACAGGAAATGGCCACAGCTGCTTCAAGTTCATCACTAGAAAAGAGCTATGAACTGCCTGATGGTCTGGTGATAACCATCGGAAATGAACGTTTCCGCTGCCCAGCGTCAATGTTCCAGCCTGCTTTCTTGGGTATGTTATGTTTTATCTCACTTTGATGTGTAATATCTCGGCTGCATGCATTCATATCGCGTATCAAGCTGTGTATGTATGTTGCCTTACGCCACCAACATTGATGCACAACGGAAGATATTTGCCAAGATACTTGCTCTGAAACACGATATTTGTGTCAAAACTGAATTGGGTTTCAAGCAGTATTCACTGATCTCGAATTGAAAGTGTTGAAATTTAAAATTGCCTTCAAATAATCTGTTATTGGAGAGGAAAGTGCTTCTTGGGGAATAAGAGATGCTAATCATTGATTATTATTTCTTTCTATTTCCCCGCAGGTATGGAGTCGTCTGGCATCCATGAGACCACATACAACAATATCATGAAGTGCGACATTGATATCCGTAAGGATCTGTACGCCAACACAGTTCTTTCTGGTGGCTCAAGTATGTTTCCAGGTATCGCTGACCGTATGCAGAAGGATATCACTGCCCTGGCTCCAGCAACGATGAAGATCAAGATCATTGCCCCACCAGAACGCAAATACTACGTCTGGATCGGTGGTTCCATCTTAGCTTCACTGTCCACCTTCCAACAGATGTGGATCAGCAAACAAGAATACGACGAGTCTGGTCCATCCATCGTCCACAGAAAATGTTTCTAATATGACGGACATGACTGTAGGACTTGACAGTTTTCAGATGAAGGATGTCTTGAAATCAAAATCAAAAGCTATTCCTAACTTTCTTGAAGTAGATGCAAAGGCTATATGGTAAATGAACACATCAAATTTGCAGTTGCTTTTCTAGTCTTGTTATCGAAGCGTCGCGTTACACATTCCTCCACTTGTAAGAAATATTGTCAAACATTTTATTCGTCTCCGTGATACATGAGGAAAGTCGTTTCTTTCAATGCTGATGGCGCCGTTGTTAGATGGCTCAATTCTTTCATTGCGTCAGTTGGAAAGCTTTAATATGTAGTGCAAAGCAGTGAATGCAATCATTTTTAAAATTATCACAGAAATGATGCAGATATTTTAGCGTGTGCCCTCATGGCGTTGCTTTGTCTTCTGTGTAGTTAAGGTAAAGGGCGACGAATTCGGACGCGCACACGCTTTAGAACGTTTCTGCGCAGATTTAACTCCAGCCTGCCGCAAATGGGTTATTTTGTAGCGCATGTATTTAACATCACCTGTCATTGTTGGAATTGCGCTTTTACCTAATTTTTTGACCCAGTCTCTTAGAAATACATGTGACCTATAACCTTGTCATATTTTGACCCCCTAGGAAGCTGGTTTTTATTCAATATGAGCGAAAAATTAACATTTCTCTCCCATTTATATGGCGCAAATTACCCATTCACCTGGAGATATTGTAAAAAGTAGCGTGGTGACACCCTTTTATTAAAAGTGTAAACTAAATGGTATTATGTCAGGAGTTAATTCGCCAATTTTGGTGAAAATGACACCATTCAAAGCGACAGGAAGAAAGTTCGAAAATTATGTAGTGATATAATTTCGATGTCGTTATTTTGTAATCGATACTTATGTTAAAATTTCTTCACAAACATCATGAAAACTATACATTCGATAGATATAGATCTTAAGTCTTGGTATTTATTAAAATTAACTCATTTGCTAAGCATTTTATAAATGCTTTCTTTAGTTTAAGTGAATTATATCATTTTTATTTATTTCTAACGGCGCCATTTTAACGTCCGTTTCCATGGAAACAAGCGTGGTGACCCCCGTTTTTTATTTCATTTTTGAACTTGCACAACTTCCAAGAATATTTGTGCAAAGTTTCAAGAAAATGACACCACAACTTAATTTTGACGTAATTCGTAGTACTTCACCTTAATCATAAAGATTGTACGTCAAACTTGTAGATATTTCTTGCGTGGGTCGAACTCGCTAAGAAGACATGAAAAGGCGTGAACCGTGTGGAAGAACACAGTCGACATTCCAAGTAATATGTTGCTACTGTCTGTAGACTCACGTGAATCCATTATCGGTCACTGAGATAAACAAACAATCGGCAGAATTATCAAGAAGAGGTGCACAACTTCCGTGTCTTCTCGCTTATCTTTATCACAGACAGTCATAGGGCAGAAGACTGGCTATGCCTGATATATATGTAACTTTTTTATAGCGTGTAATTTTTAATGGCATCGAATTAAACGAATAAATATTTGGTTTTGCTATAAGATCTTGTGTGGTTTCTAGCCTTAGGGTTTGAACAGTACACACGCCATTTTGTAGACTTGAAATTCTCAGTTTAGTTTTTAAATTTTTTTAAAGAATAAAGGAATTCGACGTGTCTGTTAAGTAAAATACATCTCAGGGAGTATCCTAGAATATTGGTAGTGCTGCATTAATCGCCAAATCAGAATACAGAGAAGAAAATATCTGAATAATATTCTGAGATAATGTCAGTCGGACGATAGCTACTACACTGTAGGGAAAATTAAGATTTGCAGTTCACTCATGCTCTCGATGTATGGAAAGTCGATAAAACACAGTGGAGCCGAAATTTTAGTGCTTAATGGCGGACAGAAGTATTTGCAGTGTTCGTTAAACTTTAAAGTGAACACCATATCGAAGACTTAACTTATCCAAAGCAAAGTTTTGTCTCATGCAGGGTTCTTTAAGATATGATATGAAATATGAATTGTCGTGAGTGTCATAAAACAATTAGTGTAAATTCATTTTAAGGTAGAATGCTCCTCGAAGACAGGTATTCTGACTGTCAAAACTTTCGCAATCCTTATTTGGTTTGCTGCTTGTTGGTGGCTCATTTGAAACTCGTGATGTAAATAAAATTGTCACCGGCTGCTTGTTTTTGTGAAAATTGGAAATGATATCTTTACTATGGAGTTATTACAGGGATGTCTGCAAGTTTGAATGTCACTGAATAACACTCTTATAGTTAAATAGCAACGAAAGAAGAAAAATTGTCATACATCGTACGCTTTTCCCCTCAAATTTGCTCAAAAGAACAAAATGTACGTTGGCATATACAATGTACCTAGATTGTATTATTTGTCCTATTATTACAATATAGTCGAGATAGTCTCCATGTTTTCACAAATTCATGACGGCCATTGGATTTTCCTGTGCAAAGTTAGCGAACCCCCAACTCTCTCCCTACCTACAAATGCTGATCTCCCTTTGAAGAATATTAACAATGAACAACAAACTGCCACACGCCACTCAAACGCAAATTTGTGATATTTGGTATTTCAACATTTTCATTCTTGCATTAGCGCCACAATAACTATTATTTCAGTATTTTTAAGTATATCCAACTACACTTATTTAGTATTCTTCGTAATCACTCTATATTTATTTTATTCTTTCTGGTCTGTCGGTTATCGATTTGCGTTTAATTGCTAGAGCGGCAGACTTTCCAGCAAACTTTTGGAGACTAAGAAGTTGTGGCGTGAAATACTGGTTTTATTGGATAACCAATGAACAGACAGCCATCTCTGCACGGTACTACCACGTTATTTTGAACAGTTGACAAACGTGCATGAGTGATAGCAAATGTATCTGTGGAGCGAAGTGGTGAAAGCAGAGTGGTGTACGAGTCCTTTAGGTGGTTTATTGGTCTTACATTATAGCAGTATGTTGAAATTCTGACTGCATTGTCAAACAGTGTTTTCCGACTCTGCTTTGTCGCGAATATTGCCCTTTTATTTTCGCTCCTCGGTCAATCAGATTACTTTTTTGTCATCAATACTCTGGAAAGAAATAGTATCAGATACAAGTGAGAGAAGCCATGAATCTATTTCTCCCTACACATGCCAACTGCGATATTAGGTTGAAGAAGCAATAGGTATGTTCTTCTCCCGACGCTTACACAACCAAGACTAAATTAGTCGATATTAAATACAATACCAGTGTTTCGCCTTCATGAGTGCTGACCTTTGCGACCATTGTTACATGTCCAAAACTTTTGGGAAATATGTTGTTTCGGAAGGTTTTGTCTAGTTTCTGGACTTGCCTTAATTCGCCGTGTGTGCAGGGTAAACGTGTTGACACACAATGGGTATTGTAGGTGTTTACCCCCCAAAAAATTGGTTAGTCAAAACTTCATCAACGTGAGGCAATACTTTAGGAGTATCGTGTAAATGTGTATAATGACATGTAGATGGGATTTTATTCAAATTGACTACATTAGACCCTCAAAATATATAAGTGCACTGAGATAAATAGTGTAAAAGTGGTCAAAACTCGAAAACACCGCATATACTTTTCAAATGGCTTTGATATTTTACATATAGTGACCTTTGACTGGGTGAGTGTAAATTTTTCATTTTATTGTGATAGCCCTGATTCTACATTTAAACGATTTATTATATTTTTTGCGATCCTTATAAACAATCTCGATACCAAAAAAATTCATTATCATACCATGAAATTTGGTCCTGGGGACGTTTTCTTGTACATTTGTTGCAGTCTAATGAGGGCACTTGTGTCATTTTCGTTAAAAGGAAAATCTTTTTCGCAGGGAACACTCTTCCTCGTGGTTTGAAATGGTGTGGTGTTAAGGGGTTCTTGGAAAGGACTCCCATAAAACATATCATATTTCTGTGACCTTTCACTTCCTTGTTTCGTCTACGAAACCGTTTGGAAGATATGGACAATTGCCAGGTACCCTCCGATACCCTCCGCAAACTTGTTTTGGTTATGCTACCGTTGCAATGTTTGCTCGAGAAAAAAATTGTTCACTGTCCTCTGCCATCTTGCTTTGTATATGATATTGTTTTCAGTATATTATAGAGAAAACGATCCCCTACCCTCGCCTTCCCTACCTTGTTTTTATAAGGTACGCCGTTTTAAGTGCTTTGTTTGGAAAATATAAAAGAAGAGAATAGCGACACCCCTCCCCGCATAAAAAGACTGGGCATAGTTTCTTTGAATTTGCAATCGATCATGAATATTCATCAACAATAACTTGTGATATGCTAATAAACTTGTCAATCAGATACAAAACTCAAGATACTTATGCTATGTGAAACCAGGAAATTCAAACGCTAAGTCTCTTAATCTCCTCCCTAACACGCCCTTGATAAACCTCATTGGTCCGTGAGAGGTAAGACTTCAGAATTGTTCCCTTAGAAACATGACTGTCATTTCAGTTTCCAATAGCAGTTTTCGCAAGGCACCGGCGGGCAAAAGAGGGCGAACTATTAAAATTAGGAACAGCTGAACAAGTGAGCGGCGACCAGCAGACAAGAGTAACATAGGAAGGAGACCAAACAAATAAAATAAAAGTGACAGATCGTCTCTTTTATTAGGTAATTCTGAAAACAATAGATAAAGAAACAAAGTTCATTGATTCTGGCGTTGACGCAAGCAAGCGTTGGAATGCGAGTCGACTAGTATTACTTGCTTTGTATATGTAATACGCGAATTCTGGAATAACCTGAATATTTACGTTATTCTACTCAGTTTTACAGATGCTGTGGGCTAAGGAAATAAAAAGACTAGAGAAGATAAACTACCCCTTTCCGATCTCATTAAATATTTAAATTTGAGGTATCCTGAGGTTTGATATAGCATCAACCACCAGGCTCAACACTCTCTGGTCTTTTGCTGTTGTCCTTAGTGGTAGCAGATTCATCATATGGCTGATGAGCATAGACGCAACTTCTTCCCAATGTCAATCACGTCCAAATACCGAAAGTATACAAAGGTACCGGCAAATATTGATTTCATGAGTTGTACCCAGGCATTCTCTAGACACTGAACATGATATATTCCAGTTCATAAGGCATTGCGGTGTTTTCTTAGAAGCACTTTTTGTGGACGATGGATGGACCAGTCTCCTCGTATTCTTGCTTGCTGATCCACATCTGTTGGAAGGTGGACAGTGAAGCGAAGATGGTACCGCCGATCCAGGCGCAGTATTTCCGTTCTGGTGGGGCAATAATTTTGATCTTCATCTTTGGGAGAGCCAGAGCAGTGATTTCCTTCTGCATACGGTCAGCGATACCTGAGAACATACTTGAGCCTCCAGAAAGAACTATGTTGGCGTACAGATCCTTACGGATATCATCGTCGCACTTCATGATACTGTTGTATGCCATCGTCTGGATGCCGTTAGCTTCCTTACCTATTGTGAAAATATAAAGACAAATGCTAACTTATATGATCAATGTTCACAACTAAGCAAGCTCGCACTCGATATCATAGTAGTCGAAGACGCTAAACCTCAAAATCTCTGAAATCTTTTACCCTGGAGCCATTGTCACGAGAAGGGTATATACATATAAATGAACCGCGATTTTGGACCCCTTTCCCCCATGAATACCATTTGAAAGAGAAAATGTCAATGAGGTGCAAATTTGTGACCCGTACTTGTAACTCTATCACAATTCTTGACCCCTTTAAAGGTATACAGTCACCCTAATCTAAATATGCCCGTATATGGTCAAAGAGGCGTTCCTTGGTATTCAAAAGGCCCATGTAAGGGCGCTGTTTTTAAAAAGCGGCCACCCGCTTAAAATCTGTGATTGGTTAGATTTTCTCTTTCCACGGTAACGGTGGCAAAATTGGAACAAGTGACAGTATACCTTCAAGAACTTTGACTCTTAATTCGTAGCAAACATATTGTTGAACCAGGCTAACGATTTGGCCAAAATGCTGATTTGACCTATTTGACAGAAAATCGTAGAGTTTTATATGTTTTATTTCGAACTCTTAAGGTTATACTTGGTGAAATGTGATGACTTCCATCATGGAGGAACTAAGAATATGCTAACCAATGATAGGGGGTTGGAAGAGTGCTTCTGGGCAACGGAAAAGTTCATTTCCAATGGTGATCACCTGACCATCAGGCAGTTCATAGCTCTTTTCGAGTGATGAACTTGAAGCAGCTGTGGCCATTTCCTGTTCAAAGTCTAGAGCTACATAGCACAATGTTTCCTTCATGTCACGAACAATTTCTCTCTCGGCTGCGAGGAAAGAATATAAAAAAGTTGTAAGAACATAACACATAGACATATTATACACTTGTGTATTTTTTGAAGATTTGCTAGTGACGAACTTGAAGCAGCTGTGGCCATTTCCTGTTTGTAGCACAATATATCCTTCATTTCAAGAGCAATTGCTGTCGCGGTTGCAAGGGAAGAAAACTCACACACAAACACAAACACATACATATATGTACGTATGTATGTATATATGTGTTACAAGAACACACATGGACCTCTTTGACAGTCATGTAATTTTTAAAGATTTTATTAGTGACGAAATTGAGGCTATAAATAGCATAATATTCCTTGATGTCACGAACGATTTCTTTATCGGCCGAAAGGGGCGTGGGAAAGAGGGAAGGCGAACGCGAAATCTTTAACTATCACCTAGATGTTTGCAATAGCAGTTGTACTTGGGTGAAGGAAAGATATTGCCATTGAAAGCTGTCCCTATTTTTTACTCAAATTTAACTTTTACAAACCTGTAGTTATAAATGAATAACCGCGCTCGTTACATAGCTTCGTCAGGTAGTTTGTGAGATCACGACCAGCCAAATCCAGACGGAGGATGGCATGGGGCAAGGCATACCCTGCAGAGATTGGTACTGTGTATGTCACGCCATCACCCGTGTCAATGGCAATACCAGTCTCACGACCAGAGGCATACAGGGACAGTACATGCTGGATAGCTACATACATGGCTGGTTTGTGTTGAAAGTTTCAAACATAATCTGCAAAAGAATAAGATAGTGACTGGGAAACATTTATTTGTTAATTGTTGTTAAGGTAGTTACAGGACATATTGATGCATAATAGTCAGTTAGCCTTACAGAGATTCGCTGGCTTAAGTTTTATATGTATCTCTAATATTTTCATTTTTAACCTCAGTACTACACTTTCCTTCACTGTTCTTTCGAGAAAGCGTTTCGTTCCTTCAAGCGAAATACACACCTGTGTCATCTTTTCTCTGTTGGCCTTTGCGTTCAGCGGAGCATCTGTAAGCAGAACTGGGTGCTCCTCTGGAGCTACACACAATTCATTGTAGAAAGTGTGATGCCAGATCTTTTCCATATCGTCCCAGTTGGTTACAATACCGTGTTCAATTGGGTATTTCAGAGTAAGGATACCTCTCTTGCTCTGTGCTTCATCACCTACGTAGCTGTCTTTCTGACCCATACCACCCATACCCTGATAAAGAGATAACTCAATTGTAAATAATGCTGTAAAGTTTCATAAGCTTACGAATGGAGTTTTTCCGATGTAAGAGCTTAAAAATAAGTTTAAGAAATAATTGAAAATAATGTTCTGAGCTGTTGTAGAATTTAGTATTTTTCTTCAGCTATTGGCAGGTCTTATTACATTGTACATGTTTCTGTCTTTTTTTTCAAAGATGAATAAAAATATTGAGAATGTTCGCTCTCTTTAAATATATAAACTTTGTGACTCTGACACTCCCCTGGATAGGTTCAGAATATGGCCCAGCCCCTCGTAATAAATAAAACTAACCTAAATAAAGTTTACTGAAATATTTTTGACTTTCCTACATGCGGTTGTCGTTATATAGGCAATTTTCATGATTTGCCATATTCTCCTTTGTCGCTTTAGCGAAAAGTTTAGATCTGACCTTTGAACTGGGAGTCTCTTGATGGTGTGAGTAGTGTATTGATCATGCATTGCATCTGCGCTAGTTGGACGATGGGGAGCTGACTATATGTGCGCTCAAGTGAAGCATTTCGTGCATTAAAGCTAGCTTGCTTGAAAATGAGAGCCTCAAACCTTTGATGAAATTTTCACCAAGCAAAATATCCACTATTCTCTTTCAAAATCAAGAATAAATATCGGGCCACCGTCCAAATTTTGGTACTAGTGAAATAAATTACCCGATATTTACCGAGATTTAAAATTTAAAATGGCGCCACCCCTGTGTTATCTCTGTGGGGAAACAAAACTTCACAAAACAAGCCGGTGAAAGCTTATTTTACCCCCATAAGCTTCAAACACCTATAAGTGGCAGGGAAAATAGTATTGTAAAAGTTTGAGAGTTTGTACCTGAAGTAAAGAGACCCATTGTTGTGTTTGATAGCGGCATCCCACTGACTTATAACATGCTAACATGTATGGATAAAGCGAATACTTACCGGAATTGCTGGCCGGCCTACGATGGAAGGAAAGACGGCACGAGGTGCGTCGTCTCCGGCGAAACCGGCTTTGCACGTAGCGGAGCCATTGTCCAATGTTGCGTTGTCACTCATGTTAAGTAGATGCGCTACTTTTACGGGCTTTAGGAATGGAAAATGAATAAGGCAACTTTAACTAATGCTAGGGGCAGAAAACTTGCGTTCAGGATCTTTTTTTCGTGACAAAAATGGAAGATATGGAGAAATGGAACATTTAACTTAACACCAGGACGTATTTCCTTTCCTGTCATTGTGCTATTGCAAGGATTGTCCTGCTATGATAAATTTTGTTCACACTTTCCGGCTATAAATCCTGCAATGATCAGATAATATCGTTTTCAAAGGTCTCAGTGCTGTAAGGTTGAGTTAAAGTATGAAACTGTGCAACAGAAAGTCGAAGTTGACCTATTTGTACAAGTTGAATGACAGTTGTTGACTGCTCATAATGAATGTTTTGCAATATGTTGAGTAAGGCTCGGTACCTACGCTGTTGCTCATAACTAAATCAATAATGTCTTTCAGACGGAATATGAGATAATCAACCGTGAAAAGCGAGATCAAATATCCTTTGCCTTTGCTCTCTGAACCTTACGAGAGAAAGTGCTCTCCCTCTGTTACCCTTGCGAGCGCATTTCTGCATACTTGTGCGAAAAACAGCGACTTACCTTTGCTGTGAAATGGAATATCGCAGAATGATGAATCGAAGGGCTACCTGAACACTTAAACCTAAGACAAACAAAAACAATGACTATATATGGACTTCATACGACCTGACGGCAACGATGGGCTACATCATATTTGGATTAGGGGTGGACATCTTTTCGACGGTAATACGATGGTTGCGCCAAAGGAGCTGGAAAATGGTAATGGTCAAAGAGTAAAGGCAAAAAAGTTACTTTAAATTTTACTCTTAATATTTTTAAATAATTGTGTTCTTTAATTTTTAATATTAAACGAAAAGAGCTTTATTAGGGTGAGTGTGCATAATGTCCTCGGACAATCTATCTACACGCTAGCCTGTATGCTAATATATAACCTCTTCACTCACCTGTGATCTGTCTTCATTGTATGCTGGACAATAGTGCGCCCTCGGTGCGTCATTGGATTGCCATCTCTTTACCAAACTGTGATTAATTATATGCTGGACAATATCATAGTGTGTCCTTGAACTGCAATCTCTTTATCCAATGAGATCACTATTTCAGTGAACTTTCCACCGAAAGAGGGCGCTGGTGAAACGGACGGTATAAACCGTTTTACCATGGTACATGCACACTTATGCTCTGCCTGTCTTCAATCTCTGTTCTTGAAGAAGTTTGTGAATTGTGGTTTGTCGGTGTTAGGCACTGTGCTGATACAATTACCATAGGTACTGAAAGTTCCGCACATAAAATGTAATGTTTTATATTTTTCATTCTCTTCCAACAATTGCGGTAGGTCTTCTTATCAATCTTGGGGGTATGTAAAATCTACCTGATTGTAGATTACTGTTAATTGTCTGTTCCCTTGTCTTTGTTTCCCATCTGGAATGCATAATTAATTGTAGCTTTGACTTTCCTGTATATTTGACCAGTCGGATTTGATTTCAGCTTCTTGTAATGTTTTGGATTGTGTATAGAATTTTGTTGGCTTTTTCAATGGAATATTTTGCCATAACGAAAATAATTGCTGAACCTTTATCCGCTTGTTTGAACAATAAATCATTTCTTCGTGTGAGGGAATCAAGTGCCTGTGTTTCTGATCTGCTTAAGGTTCCAAGACAAGACACTGACCTTTCTAAAATAAAAATGCTCTGGTGGATAATACGCTGAGAACCCCCGTAAATTATATATTTTCGGAAAGCCTAGATGTAGGGAACCATTTTTGTTACCATAGTGTCACCATTGTTTACACAACTATCACGTGAGAGGTAATTTGTTTTGTTTCAATGCTCCGGGATATGTTCCTGAAATTTGTATGAGTGCAAGCTTTCCTAAGGATCTTCAGAATCTCAGAATCTCAGTGTCTCAGAATTTTTTTAAACCTTCTAAAACAATTTTTATGCCAGAAAAACTTCCAGAGTGGTGGATTTAAACCTAGCTGATTTCTTTAAAATTGCGCTCTAAAAAAAACTAAGCAAGATTTTAAAAATCTGAGACACACTTTGGAAGAGCGTTGCATTCCAACAAGTTTGAGTCAGATATTTTGAAGTATAATTAATAGCTAATTTGGATATTTTGATGAGTTTTTGTAATTAGGGTGATATATCTTGAAATACTACAACAAATTTAATGAAACATGGTACCGATCTTCAACACACAGTCCTACAATAATATACAAAGACACTTAGCAGTATCATGTCAATTAATTGCTAATTTACATATTTAATGAACTTTCCTAATTAGTGATCTATGTCCAGATATACTGCATCAAATTTGATGAAACGTGGTACAGATGTTGATCTGTCATTACTCTAATACTGAGTGAAGACATTAAGAATTATCATATCAATAACTTGCTAATTTGCATATTTGATAAAACTTTCATAATTAGTGTGATATGTCTAGAAATGCAGCATCAAATTTGATGAAACAGTATAGATGTTGATCTTCTAGTAGTTTAATGACGTGCAATATACGTAGCAGTATCATGTCAATTAAGTGCTTATTTGCATATTTAATGAATTTTCGTAATTAGTCTATGTCGAGAAATGGTTCATCAAATTTCACGAAACTTGGTACAAATATTGAGCTAAAATGCTTTAACAGTGAACAAAGACGTTTATCAGTCATGTTAATAAATTTCAATTTGCATATTTAATGAACTTTACTAATTAGCGTGCTATGTCAAGAAATACTGTATAAAATTTGATGAGACTTGGTGCAGATGTTGACCTTACAATACAGTCCAGTGAATTAATTGCTAATTTGCCTGATAATTGAATTTTTGTTTTTAGGGTGAATGTCCAAAACCACTGCATCAATTTTAATGAGATGTGTAGACTGAAAGATGAAATGTGGTACAGATGATAATCTATCAGTGTAATAATAGGAAGAGAAAGTGTTTGGCAACTTCTTGTAATTAGTGTGAAGCCCAGAATAGCTTTACGTTTTCACCACCACGGAACTCCTTCTCGGCCATAAAACGCCATTTGTATCGCATTATTTTTAATCACAGCCCCAAATTAATGACTCCTTCCTCGCTCTCCAAGGACTTGTAATCAAAGTACCTATTAACCATTATATTACCATGCCCTGCCCTTCGCATTTTGATTGGTCAAGCTGAACCACGTGATTGACCACAAATACACAGTAATGGTTTGTTTTCATGCCCATGAATATGAATAATAAGATAAACAACTCAAAGTATCGTAACTTTACAGCTCAAACGTAAATCATAATCAATCACAAAATAAAATGGAGCACTTGTAGGTCAAGTTGAGATACTTTTTTCTGAAAACATCTCTGGATTTGCCAATTTTTACAGCGCGTGACAGTGCGTTGCGTATTGCTCAGTTTCTGGGGCCCATTTGTCGTTCGCTCCTTAAATTTTCGGAAATTTTGTGGGTTTTCATGGATTTGCTGATAATATAATGGAAATAACAGACTCCGCTCTGACCATTAACGTTTATTTATGGGCGCGGGCTCGAGGAAAGCAAAATTAATGGGCTCGGCAAGCCTCGCCCGTTAATTTTTGGCTTTCCTCTCGCCCTTGCCCACAAATAAACGTTGATCGTCAGCGCGTCGCCCGTTATTTCAATAGTGTAATTTGCCTTCCTTGCGTGGGTGAACTCGTTATAAAAGAAGACACGAAAAGGAGTGAACCGTGTGGAAGAAAACAGCTTACATTCCAAGTAATATGTAAAGTATACATTCATGTAGAGATTCGTCCATTTTCAGACATGTTGCTACTGTCTGTAGACTCACGTGACTCTCTGCTTTTGTCACTGAGATGAATAATCGGCAGAATTACCAAGAAGGGGTGCACAACTTGCGTGTGTTCTCGCTGGCCTTTGTCCAAGAGAGCGTTTAAATTTGAAAACTCTATGTATGGAGTCCATTTTTGCTGTGTATATCGAACACGCGAGATCTGGAATAACCTGAATATTTACGGAACTCTATTGATTTTATCGAAAGATATGAGAAGATCAACCTATAATCATTAAATGTTTAAATTGGAGGTATCCTGAGGATGATATAGCACCAACCTTCAAGGTCAACGCCTCTTGGGCACCTCCACTTTACTGACGTTGGCGCTGCCTACCAATGCGGGTGACTGGAATGTTGCTCACGTTTATGTTTTGCGATGTGTCCGTCGAATTCGGCCGAAAATCACACGAAACGAGCGTTTTTGAAGCAAATTAAGTATCAGATATGAATTTTCGTGTGATTTTCGGCCGAGTTCGGAAGACACCTCGACAAAACGTTGAGCTTGACCAACCTTCCAGTCACCCCTCGGCCCTCATGGGTACGCGGCGCTAACGTAAGTAAAATGGAGGTGCCAAACGTTCACTGTGAGGTGACCGGAATGTTGCTCACGCTTATGTTTTGGCGATGTGTCCGACGAATTCGGCCGAAAATCTCACGAAACGAGCGTTTTTGAAGCAAATTAAGTATCAGGTATAAATTATTTTGAGTATAAATTATTTTGAGAATGATAGGGAACGATCGACGGTTACATGATAGATTCAACTTGCTAATTTTCACAGTAAAGTCGAAAGTCCAAGATAACATGGTGGCATAATCCCCTTACGAAATAGCCATTTGGTTTCGTGACTTTCTATTTCTCAGGCCACAGTCCCTCGTGAGCTATAGGGCGAATAGTCCCAGAGCTGAATAGCTCACGAGGGACTGTGTCTCAGGCATATGTACACACGTCTATGAGGGCATTGACGCCAAGCGGAATAGACCGACCACAGGTGACTGTCGATACATAGCGGCAGCCGAGTGGTATACATTGTTGAAAAATAGGAAGTTTGGCAACGATTATAGCCGCTATACGCATGCATCGCCGGGTTCGGAGGCCGATTTTCCTCACAATAAGCCCCAATTATTCACTAAACCATCATCGATGGCCTCCAATACGTCTTAGAATTCATACCTACAAGCCTCTTTCAGTGCTCTTTGTTTCAAATCGACCTGCTGCCTATCTTTGGGTGCGATTTCCGACGGGGACCCGCGCTTTTGACATAAGGGACTGGACACAAATTA
>LD359040.1:86707-112031 GCA_001465055.1 Ptychodera flava | reverse complement strand
TTTTGTCATAGACTCCCATGTATAGTGAATCAACATTATCGATGAAATCTAAAAATTACATTGTTTGTACACGCATGCACTTTTTACCTTCCACTTCAAGCAAAGTATGTTTACATGAATTATCACACACATATGATTTGAAATTTTTTGGACAAAGCGTTATATCAGCCACATTTTGCCTTCCTTTTGGGAGGGGGATTTCAAAAGTATAGCAAGTCAGAAGGGGGGTCTTGAACACATTGCGGGTTTGTTTGGGGGTATTGAGTAACAGGGGAGGGTCATTTATTTTCACGCACGGATAAGGGGGAGGGTCACTAATTTTTGTGCATGAAGTTTTGAAGGGTCACTATTTTTGACGCAGCGGTGTTTTGAAAAACACCGGCCCACCCCCCCTGTAATTTGTGTCCAGTCCCTAAACAGTACACTTTCGTTCTACAGCAGTGGGCGGGGTCAGACCAGCCGCGCTGTGATTGGCTAATTTTTTCAGCTCGACCCCATGGTGACCTCTCTTGTTTGGATCGCTCATTTGAGACATTAAATACGGCCCGGTGGTTTCAATCGGCTTCGAACTCATATAGGAAAAGAAGGCTACTTCACACATCTGCTCTACCAAGGTCGTTTTATATTACGATATGGTGAATAACAGGATCATTGTAGTTATCTTGTTTGGCATAAATGGCGAGACGCTGGTGAATCGATAGTGCTATGACCCTGGTTAGTAAAGGGAAACTCCACACATCGTTGATTTTTTGGTGGTTTGCGTTTAGGGAGCCTTTAGTTATTACAGGGGGATGGGCCGGGGGAATTTCGCGCACACCTGTACCGTAAAATATGACCCTTCCCTATCCGCCTGTCTAAAATGTGACCCTCCCCCTTGTCCGACATTCTAAAACTTGACCCTACCTCCAACCACAGCGGTATTCTCCCCAGTAATAACTGAAACAGTATCGGCTAATTTACATAACAATTTGTTCAATTGTTATGTTAAGGACAAATTACAGAGGGGAGGGCTGGTGTTTTTGGAGGGACAGTCGCAATTTATCACGCAAGAATTTTTGAAGAGATATGACATTTCGTACATTTGAGGGAGGGTCACCATATTTTGTGCAACTGTAAGAAGGCAAGATGTGGCTGATTTAGTGCTTCATCCAAAAATATCAAATCATAATACATGGAGTCTATCAGGCAAATTATTGACAATTTTCTCCAACAAAACATGCTATATCTGTATATTGTATACGTTTGATAATGTATTTAAATGTATTTTGCTTGAATTGAGAAGGAAAATGTGCATTGTGTACAAGAAATTGATTTCTGAATTTCATCTAAAAAGTTGGTTCACTATTCATGGTGTCTATGATGAAACTATGAATAGTTTTTTCCAACATAAAAATAGCTAAATCTTTGCATTTGTGTACTCTCGATTATTGATATTGCCATGAATTACTTTACACAAAATCGCCCTCGGAGCCCGTTGGTGCGGATGGGTCCCTACTTTGAATTTGCAGGTGGTTGAGAAAATATGCAATATCCCTGATTTTCAGATGGGGCGTTCCCGTGTATGTCAGTCACCAAATTAGGGGCGGGGTTTTAGTCACATGTCCATGGTAACCATAGGCAACTCATCGCCCGGCTGGGACATTCTGGAGGTAGCCGTCCTGCAGTGAGCAGTGCATATCTGTGCCCTCCTGACCTAATCTCTTGGCTACCGCTATTTCCTTCTATTTTGCGTTAAATCCTACTTCTTGCTACTCTTAGTAGGCCTACGTGAGGCTGAGGTGCCAGATTTACAGGTATACCAAGTTAGTTTTCCAGGTTCTCTTTGTGGTTGGTTTCACCTGAGTCAAGGCGGGCGTTCAGTCGCCTCTCTAGACCCAGTTTTATACGTGCGTGTTCCGTCCACGCACAAGTCGAACACCTCAGTGACGGACGTCATTCAGAAGCCCGTTCACGTTACCACACTACAGATTTCTGAGAGAATTGTCCTCATGTATTTTATCAGGTGTAGACTTTCATGGTATTTCTGGTAATTCAGAGGATTTCGTTACAATGTAAATGTTCTTGATTAGACTAGAGTGGTTACAAGTCCATGGTTGTGCAAGAAATTTGATTTTGGAATTTCATCGAAATGTTGATTTAATATGCATGGGGGTCTATGATGAAACTATGAATAATTTTTTTTTTCAGTACAAAATTAGATAAATCTGTGCATTTATGTATGCTGGATTATTTACATTATTCTTTTTGATTAGACTAAAGTGGTTACAAGTCCATGGTTGTGCAAGAAATTTGATTTCGGAATTTCACTGAAATGTCGATTCACTATGCGTTGGGGTGTATGATGAAACTATGAATAATTTTTTTTCAGTACAAACTTAGATAAATCTGTGCATTTATGTATGCTGGATTACTTACATTATTGTTCTTGATAAGACTAGAGTGGTTACAAGTCCATGGTTGTGCAAGAAATTTGATTTTGGAATTTCACTGAAAAGTTGATTGATGTACATGGTAGTCTATGAGAGAACTATGTAGAATTTTTATCTTTGCATTTATGTACATTTCATAATTGATATACACTTTTCCACCTGTTGCATATGTTTTTGTTGCTTGTCTTTTATCAGTTTTAACTGTTCAAGGTGTTTAATGTAGGATACCACTACATCTTCTTTGCTTGTGAAACTTGAGGATAATGTGTACTTATTTTGTTAGTGATTTCCTATTCAGGAAGTATCACACGGACAATCAAAGTTTTGGCCATAAAATCAGCTTCTGTCAAAAGTGACCCTCCCCAAGATAGGTTTATAAAAAGTGACCCTCTCCCTTGAGCTGTTTTCTAAAAGGTGACATTCCCCCGGCCCAGCCCCCTGTAGTTACTGAAGGCTCCCTTAATGTATAGTAGTGTGTATTTTTTGTTTCATTGTCTTGTGTATAGAATGCCGATTTCAGGATTTGAATTCCAAGCCCGCCGCCCTCCCTGCCGCAACGCTTGTCCCACTGGGAAACATATATCCAGTGCAGGAAAAACCCACTTCAGACTCACTAGAATGCTTGTACAAAACAAACAGCAGAGAGACACTGAACGAAGTTGATACATCAACACAAACGAGCGGCAACTATACAACACACAGTTGGCAGTCTCAAGTTAAAAACAGTTCGTGTAATGTACCTTCACGTCGCGGCACTCGACAGAGCCATAATCACCGTACATTCGTAGTGAGCACCGTACATTCAGTGTCACAGTGACATCACTTTTCGCCACACCGTGACAACGAGCACGCGTACCACCAAATCCACCTTCAACTCTATGTTTAAAATTTCGCCAAATTTTCTTCCTGCACAGCTTAATATTGATGAAAGAGTTGCAGATTCAATTTCCTTGTATGTTTACCTTTCAATTATGACATTGGAATCTGAAAATTATTCATATGCACAAACAGGTGACAGTCAACAGCCAAACGATCGTTAACTTGTTATTCCATAAAAATAAGAGGGAAACTCAAAATAATAAAACGATAGTTTCATGAGCTGTGTTATCTCAAACACTGAATGAAATAACAGCGAAATGAAAAAAGTTAGATCAATGTTTTTTTCAGATGTATTTTTCATTTTACGACGCGGCAAATAGGCTTATTTTCCCATAGAAAATAAAGGCGTATAATACACCGAACAGATTGCACACTTCTCGCCGGTGCAAATTCCTCAATTTTGAACGAATAATGATGAATGAATAATGATAAATTTCTTCACGAAAATTGTTTTATTTACATTTTTTATTCCGATCATTGAAATATACTGTTGCCGTCCATTTGGCGATCCTATGGCGTGTACATATGGAGAACAAGGGTCTTAAATTGACGCATTTTAACTAGTATGCATCTCATAAGTTGTACAGCCCAAATATCTGTCATTTTGTTGTAATATATACCAAATTTGGGCGAATATCAACGACGAAACTTCCAGTAAATTTGAAAAAATAACACAGAACGGAGGCGCAGAGTGTCCTCTGTAATCGAGCGGTGAACGTTAGCGATCGATATTCTTTTATTGGAAATTGATACAATGTTGTGTTGCTCACTCATAGTCATAGCTGTTCTATCTCTGAAATAAAGGTGATTGTGTAAATTAATTTGTTTACATTTGGCGCCTCGTAATATCATCAAGTGAAGTAAGAATACGTAGATTATGTATATTATAGTATTCTTGGGAGTTTGAAACTAAATCTTGGCTAATAAATATAAAGTTTACAAGCAATAACTATTGTTTATCGAGCATATCCTTTGGAAAAAAAATTAATCAGAAAGTTAACCATGCTGAAGGGGTAAGCCTAATTTATGTTTCACATTCCAAAATCATGTATCAAGTTCCCATGTCTTATGGTTTGCGATTCACTCAGAATTTAATTCAGATGCGTGTCTGACTTTGCTGAGAATAAATCAACATGGAAGCATGAACAATCTTTATTTCCTGGCATGCTGTACTATCAAACCATTTTCAAGATTTCAGTGTGTTAACAATCCGTGGCACAATTCGGCCAACCAATAAACCAATTTGCATTTTCAAAAAAGAAAATCAAAATGGAGCTAATTTTCAATTTTCAAATGGTTTTATCATCTTGATTATTAACTTTTAGGCCTGTATCTAAATTTAAAATGTTTGGGCTGAGATTGAAATATAGGAAACAGGTGTATACTGCTGTGAGGATGGCACTTTACGGCCATTCAAATTTCCCTCTGACAAACTCTATTTCCCACAATTCGTATTTCCGTTTTTTCAATTTTCAATATACCAAATGTCCGATTTTCCCATTTCATTTGGGGCGTGGCCCAGTATCTTTTCATACTATGGCGGAAATAACTGTATCAAATTGGAATTAAGGTGTAACATTTATCTCAGTGTGACCAAATGTACTAGGGCGGGGCTTGGTTACGATGATTGACACAAGATACTTTTAAAAATGAGGGACTGGTCAGTTTCTTCGGCCTTGGAGGCCGGTGGATTCATGGGGGTCACCCTGTTTTCCACTTTGGTGATAGGGTCACCTATTTTGAAATGCCCAATTTGGGGTCAGTGTGTTTTTAAATTTCGACACGGGCTCATACTTGCCAGTATGCATCGTGCTAGAAGTGGATTTCATCATTCAGTTTCATTTTTCGGCGCGCCTTTCGGGCGCGTACCTTTACTAATAATATATGAGGTTATTACGAAAATACCGCAAAGGATTCACGAGGACATTGGGTGATGCACGGCGCCGATGTCATAGTGCATCCTTTGCGGTATTTTCGTGATAATCTTATTATTATACATCTTACATTCTTCACTGGGACATCAAATTGTCTAGCTGTGCAGCTATCTGTTGGCGGGGTAGGGTGCGTGGCTATGCAGGTCATCAAAGTCATCAAAGGTCAACCCCGCCTTTTGATGACCCGCATAGCGGCGCACGCTATACCCCGCCAACAATAGCTTCGTTTCCAAAGCTACAAATTGTCATAGTAGTGACCGCTTTAGTGCAATGTCAACATTTTTTCCTCCAAATGCAAATGTAGAACGCTATCTCAGACGGCTTCTGCAAACTCTGGAGTGCGTGTACTAGTACTACACACGTACGTACAGAGCGCGCGAGGCTGAACAAACTGGCCAATCCCTAACATCGTCTCACATACTTGAAGACAAGAAAAAAAAGCTGTTCTTTGGTTGGTAGAGTGCGGGTGCGCGTTCATCCGCAGGAAATTCAAGAAATGGGTGATAAAGGAATAAGTCACCGCGAAATAGGTGTTCATCTCCAAAATGTTTTGCCTAGGGCAAGTGGTATCTCTGAACGAACTGTTAGACGATGATTTCTAAAACATGATATCAAACGCCTTTAAGGTCAAGATTTGGAATGGGTTGGAACGGGTGCAATTTATAAAGTGAGCCGGCATACGGATTAAAACTATGATATGAGGAGAACGTCAT
This sequence comes from Ptychodera flava, assembly GCA_001465055.1. Classification (NCBI taxonomy): domain Eukaryota; kingdom Metazoa; phylum Hemichordata; class Enteropneusta; family Ptychoderidae; genus Ptychodera; species Ptychodera flava. The sequence goes on along the minus strand of LD359040.1, from coordinate 106,076 downwards.
TGCGTACAAAGATTGACAGCTGAATAAATTGATCAGATAAAATTAAATGTGGATGCCGCGCTCTGATTGGGCTGATGACTGTCACAATTTTACACAATGTTTCAGTTTGCGACGTTAACGAGAACCGCGCAAAACTTCAGCAGGTCAGGTCAAACTGATTATATCGGACTTTCCTTTCCGGCGGCCGCAACGCTATTGTTCCTTGTATGTTCGTTACTCGATCCATTGAACGAGTTACCCGCGCAAATAACTGTCACAATGTCATGCATTCCTAGGCCAAAGATAGATACTATCAGCTGCCACGCCCCAAATGAAATGGGAAAATCGGACATTTGGTATATTGGAAATTGAAAAAACGGAAATACGAATTGTGGGAAATAGAGTTTGTCAGAGGGAAATTTGAATGGCCGTAAAGTGCCATCCTCACAGCAGTATACACCTGTTTCCTATATTTCAATCTCAGCCCAAAGATTTTAAATTTAGAAATAGGCCTAAAAGTTAATAATCAAGATGACAAACCATTTGAAAATTGAAAATTAGCTCCATTTAGATTTTCTTTTTTGAAAATGCAAATTGGTTTATTGGTTGGCCGAATTGTGCCACGGATTGTTAACGCTCATGGTATGTTTCAATTCCAAATAACAATCAAAAGCTATGTTTCTTGTACCAAACTAAACTAAGGGAGACTTCAGTAATTATGAGCAGGTGGGTCGGTGGATTAAGGGTATGCTGAGATTGCCAAAGGAGACCCTCCCATTCTCTTTTTCTCAAATTCTGCCCTCCCCAAAGCCTGTATTCACAAATCAAATGAAACCGTCCTCGTCTTAACATCAAGATGGCAAATTCTCTGACATATTTGGCAATAACAATTCTGTTTACAAATTAATATTATAAATCTTGTAAAATGCAACATCAGTGGTCTTCACGATATGATTGAAAGATTGTGCTGCCCCATTTACATATTTAGCATAAAATAAGCATATCTATTTGCATGAAATTTGAGTACCTGTCACAGCTTTTTTAAATATGTCACTCCACACAATAGACATGATGATCACATGATGAATACACACTTAAAAAGCAATCGAGAATAACAACCACTTTTCTATTAATTAAACAACTTTTGAAATTCCTGAACTTCAGGAATTCAGAAGTGTATACATTATATAAGTACATGTAAATACACTTTAGATTTTGACACCCCTCCTAGGATTTACTGGTTTATCCCTATCCAGTTTTCTTGACGTGTATCACAAGTTTCATGTAGCATAAAGTTGGTCAGTTTTCAAGAAAAAAATTCCTTTTATATTGAATTACTTCATAAGAGTACTGACAACGAAGAATACAGAATTGAATGAGAAGTCACATTCCAAAAAGGCCTTTCATTAACATATTTCGTATATACTGTAGTATTTTGTTGCGTGTTTTGTAATTGGGTGATTCCAACACTCTGCCACATTTAATGGGCCCGTGGACAACTTTTATATGATACAATTTTATACTCTTTTAATAGCGTCCAATAGCGGTAAGTTTTATGATTTTTTTAAAAATTGGAGTCTGTGCCATTTCAAGGGGAAGTTTACCAAGGCTGACTTTTATGTGCTAGGTTTTGGGTCGCTTATGGGAAAGCAACTTTCGCCATTTATAACTCGCGCGACTTTTTACAACAACGGATAAAAATAGTAACAGACGTTGCAGTTTACGGCTTCATCAACTTGATGTATTTTGGATCATGGGAAAAAGTGCCAAGCCCAGTGCTTTCATAACGTGATATGGTAGGGACCATCTTCTGATGGGTTAGGCATCGTCAAACACATTCACACAAGGCTGTGCGTATTTACATTACCATTGTTCATGTTAAATTTTAAAGCCAAATCAATCCAGGGTGAGCCTCCAAATTGTACTTGATCCAATAAGAGATTGTTAAAACAGTTTGCAAAGAGAATTTTTAGCTCACATTTGGTATACCAATGTGAGGTTGTCGTATAAGATGAAGTCGATGACATCTGTATGTATGTATGTATGTATGTATGTATGTATGTATGTATGTATGTATGTATGTATGTATGTATGTATGTATGTATGTATGTATGTATGTGTATGTATGTGTGTGCATACGTACAGTGTGTCCGTCAACATCAAAAACATGCGAATCGTTGTATGTTTTAGCTTGGTAGTTCAGAGCGCCCATAGAGAGCTAAGCCGAGCATCTGAACACCCTACACGAACAATATAAACGCTTGCCTGAGCAAGAAAACGCCCGACTTGAGCAAACAAACACCTGCCTGGGCAAGAAAAACGCCGTGAATGAACGAAAAACGTGTTGCATCTTGGGTATTTGTAGATAGCAGCCGCCTTGACAGCCTACAATGAAAGCTCTGGTAAGTACATATTTGGTCGATTTAACCGTTGAGAAGCATTATTTCGGAAAAATAAAAACATAAGAGTATGCAGTAGTGTTTCAAATGTCTAGGCACATAGTTCATTACATAGCAGAAGCTCAAACTACAAAGATTACTTCAACACAAAATCGCTGAGTTGGTGTTTAACTGCTGCAACTTTACTTCAAAGTGTGCCGTAACTGTGTACGGGAGACTGAAGCAATGCATGTGCATGTTACCGAGTATTTCTGGGGGGTCATAAACAGATTGTGCCCCAATATGTTAAATGACCTTGCCTAGCATGTAAGATACATATCTTGAAATGCAGTTTTACAAATCTAAAATGTCAATTTTGTTTTCGATGTGTCCTTCATCTTATATATGTTTGTATGGATTTAGTTAGTTGTAGAATAAATAATTAATCATGATAGGTTTTTTGAGAATGGTATGGCCAAAGAATGGCAGAGACATGCCTTAATATTGGCAGGAAGTATTTTATTTAGCTCTACTGTACTAGCCATTTCCAACAAATCAAGTCCACTGAAGACCATTCAAATTATGTACAAAGGATGTTCTTATATACTCTTTTATTCACGAATTAATACTTAACCTTTCTGTAACCTGTCAAAAATGGTCATATTTTTGTGGTTTAAAAACTCCTAAACTTTTCCTTCATTTACAACAGCATGCAACTCTAGATACCTTGCTGCACATCGATGGTCATGGGTAAACTAAATGTCAGATGAAGATCATGGCAATGAGAATTTCACTCAAATTCTAGATGACAACAATAACAATGAAACTGGAACAGCTGGGGAAGCAATTGGTACTGATAAAAATGAAGGGATTCTAAGATTCTAGTAAACACAATCTCATGTCTAAATTATGTAACAAAAGACAGTTTTGTAGATTGTTCTACAAGTTTTTCACTCAAAAGGGCATGTAGACGCGCCTGTTACTCTATAGATAGAAAAGCAGAATAATGAGTATGAAAGGAATCTGTTATCGTTTTTACATCAGCTGTATATTCACGATGGCTGGAAATTTACAGTTCAACCAACTTCTGCATTGAGTGATCAGTTTGTATCTCCATTATTTTACATATGATTTGTTCCATGTTTGGGTCATAAAGGTGCAGTTAGTATTCCTTTATAAGTTACAGCTGGCAATACTACTTCCCTAAAAGGTAAGCATTAATCTCACAAGAACAGAGGTGTTACCACCATAGTGTGATACAACCAGTGGTTTTGTTTAAGGGACAAAAGCTGTAACTTTTGATGATTATCTAATATTTACTCTCTGTATTAATATCAGTATCTTGTTCACCCTCTATACTATAATGTCAAGCTTATCAGCATAGCCTAGGCAGGTGTAATGGTCATTTTTAATTGCGGACAAAATTTGGTCAAGACAAACTTATTGGTCGACACTCCAAGAGCACTGTTACACATTACACAATAGGTAAACCAGGTCAAAGATTTAGGAGTCATTTTTAGAATCAAACCTCAGCATGTCAAGTCACATATCTTATGCTTCTAGAATGTTGGTTTTTCGAAACGCAATTCAAAGAATTTCAACCAAGTTAAGACTTTGAGAACTCTATATCTGTCTCTTGTAAGAAGTGGTCTTGAATATTGTTCTGTTGTGTGGCAACAGTGCCACAAGTCAACTTTAGAGAGTGTCCAAAGAAAATTTGTAAAATACCTGTGTTTTACAACCCATATATTTACTCCACACAGATCAGTATAAAACCCTTTGCTCTTTTTTTAACCTTCAACGTTACAACAACGACGTTTTTATCTCGACATGATGTTTTTACATATTATGTGCAACCGGTTTTTATAATTTGCCAAATTTCCCTTTTAAGCTTTGTTTTTATGTTTCGAGTAAACATCTATGCACCTGTCCAACCTTTAGACCACCTCGTAGCCGTATCAATTTTTCTAAATACTCACCTATCAATAGGTGCATGAGTAGTTTTAAAACTGACATTAGACAATCATTTTTTTGGTAGTTTACCTACTTGATTTTATTTTATTTTATTTTATTTTTTGTGTTTTTTCTTTTATATAGACCTCCCCATTTTTATGTGACTTGTTTCTGTGAATATATTTGTTTGTAATCGTAGTTTTGTGTTTTGAGTTTATTTTTGGAACCTGTAAATGGGAACTAGATCCCGTAGGCTTTCCCAATAAATACACACAAAAAGGCCTGCTGCCAATTCGTTATGATGTACGTTTTGTATATTACTCCGTCTCTCTTTCCCCATACACATTTTAGACTCTATGCTTGCCAAATCTACTGAGTCGTGTTCTGACAAACAAGTTCAAAGCTCCTTAAACTATAAGTTTGAGGTATTTTCCGGGATTTTTCTTGTTTGTAGAATATTACCTCTTATTTTCGTGCGAAAATCATGAGAAATGGTCAGTAGTTTAACTTGTAAACACAGCCTGTATGTGTGTAATGTCGGTGTTATTATTGGTAATTTAAGTCCGTACTAGAAATCATTTCGTCAACAATGACACTGAATATTGTCCATAATGCATTGCGTTTACAAGGTTGATAAATTTTCTTCCTAAGTAGGTCCAGGAGAAAAATTCAAAATATAAACATTGTTTTGAACAAATACAATGAAAATTATGATAAAATAACTTTTGCCCTTTCCGTATGCAGATGAGAGACATTTCAACTGTTCTACCTATTTGCAAAACGAAAGTGGAGCTTTTCAAGTACGTTGAACACATTATCTACGGTTTTCAAAATCGACTTTCAAACCATTATTCTTATCGAAAGAAGCCATTTTAAGATAGGATACGTCAAGGGACATAATTTAAGACTTTCACAGTTCTTTGCTAATCACTTTGTGTGAAAATTCATGGATCTTACTAATTCAGACGAAGGGACTGCCACGTTCAATACCGTTGAGATACGTTTCATTATCGTTAAAGCTATTGTTATCGTTAATGTTCCCTGAGTATGTGCACAATAAGGTAGTGTGAGAAGTATCATTACCTTCTGCTGTTTTTTGAAATTATCTTTATAAGCGGTAAAGTTTCAGACAGCGGAAGGCAAATGGCAACTAACCAAACATTTGGATTTTATGGTCACCCGCATAACATGCACATAGCTTAGCGTGACAGGAACGACATATTTTAAAAAGTGGTTCTTTTTGCACTTTTCACTGTAATCGTTATGAGTACAGGTTAGGGGAGGTAGGGTGAAAACGACACTGAATAGAAACGTCTATTTTTCCAAACTCAACAATCCGATAGAGGTTCAGTATTTTGGAATATCTACATGATCTTTCGAAAATGTGCAGACTTCAATTTGAAGTAAGCAGACTGGTCTAAAATGTGGTTGGGCATGTTGAATCATTGCAAAGTCAAGGTGAGGTTTAGCATATGCGATTTACGCTAGTTGTTGACACACTCTCGGCAATGGTGGCGCACTCAGTGTATGACTTACACCTAAGTAACTTATAACGGTGCAAGAATATTTTCAACTCATGTACGATAACATGTCTGCATGTTGGTAAATTAGTCCTAAATTTTTCACCCATAAGCTATATCGAGCTGCAAAACAGCAACATGATTTTGCATTCTTATTTGATTTCAGGGACAAGTATGTTATCCTGCGCGTTAATTATCGACCGATGTCTCTGTTCATCACTTTCTCAATCTTTGGTGAGTCACCATATTTGGAAAGTTGTGGTGTCAACCATAGCGCCACCACTGATCGGAGTGTAATTTGCTGAATTTCCAAATGGCGTCATCAGTTTGATGACCCGGACACTGTCAGTGTGATCTCGTACTTTAAGCCTAATTCTTACGATACCTAGATTAGAATGTAGGACAAATATAGAGTGATCATGTAGTAGACTAAGACACTGCAATTGATATAATACATGTTACGTAACAATACCGAAATAGTTACCGTGGAGTTCATACGAGAACAAACATTTTGCAATACCAAATATAAAAAAAATTCAGCACAAAACGACTTGTATTCCTGCCACTTCTCAATGTAACCTTTCCCCAACTCGAGAATGTGCAGGAATCGTTTCAGTGTAACTATTACTATTAACGAAATGGCTTTTTGAGTACTCATGAAGGCGAAACACTGGCATCGCATTTAGTTTCAAGTAATTTGGTCTTGCTCGTCTAGTCGTAAAAAGTAGAAGCCACCTCTCGCTCCTACTTCCTATGATCGAAGTTAGCGTGCGTAGTGACGATGGGATCCATGACCACCGTCACTATATCTGATATTATACCTTTCCATTATATTGATTGCAAAGCATCAGAGGCGGTATACCACTCGACTTTGACCATTTCGCTCCACAGATGCACTCTATATCCTTTCGTGCATGTATGCCCTGAACTGGTCGAAATCGCATTGTATACCCGTGGCTAGGATGGCTGTTGCCTATTGCTTGATTATCCAATAAAACAGGTATTTCTGGCCACAACTTCATCTTCTCTGAAAGTTTTCTTGAAAGTCTGCCTCATCAGCAATGTAGTGAATATATAGTCGACAACTGATAGATAAGCGAGAATGTAGGACAAATATAGAGTGATCATGTAGTAGACTAAGACACTGCAATTGATATAATACATGTTACGTAACAATACCGAAATAGTTACCGTGGAGTTCATACGAGAACAAACATTTTGCTAAACAAATATCAAAAAATTGCTTTTACGTAGCGTGTGTCAGTTGTTCATTTTTTATAATGTTTTAAGGGGAGATCATCATTTGTAAGTGGGCAGGGGGAGCTGGAGGTTCACCAACTTTGAAGCAGGCGCAAGAAAAATTCACTTGCAATTTTAACTATGTGCTAATCTGGAGACTACCTCGTGCCTCACGCCATTCTGTCATCGTCATAATGCTGGAGGCCATATGTACACGCGAAGAGAAATAAATGTTTTAAGTTACATCAGGACACAAGCAGTGGTATTGAAACTCCAAAATTGCGGTGGCAGATATTTAGAATATAGTGAATACATGTAACATGAGTTAACTATAATTACGATTTTAGAAATGCGACATGGTAATAAAAGTACAACTAATACAATCTAGTTTTATGCCAATTTGTGTTTTGTTCTTTTTTAAGCAAATTTATGGAAAATAACGTACATTGTATGACTATTTTTGTTCTGTCATTGCTATTTTACGAAAACAGTGTTATTCAGTCACATTCAAACTTGCAGACATCCCTGCAATAACTCTATAGTAAAGATATCATTTCCGAGTTTCTCAAAAACAAGCAGCCGATGTCAATTTTATTTACATCACGAATTTCAAAATAACCATTACAACAAGCAGCAGACCTAAGTTTGACAGTCCGAATACCTGTCTTCGAGGAGCTTTCTACCTTAACGTGAATTTACACATATTTTCTAAGAAGTTCGTTCATATTCAACATGGGATCTAAAAGAACCCTGCACGAGACGAAATTTTGCTTTGGAGAAGTCAAGTCTTCGATTTGGTGTTCACTTTAAATTTTAATGAACACTGCAAATACTTCTGTCAGCGATTAAGCACTAAGCTTTCGACTCCACTGTACTTTATCGACTTTGTGTATATTCAGCGTAAGGATGAACAGCAAATCTTAATTTTCCTAGCTATTATATGACTGGCAATATCTCAGAATATTATTCAGATATTTTCTTTTGATCGGTGAGTACTCTGACCTGGCGATTAATGCAGCACTACCGATATTCAAGGGATACTCCCTGTGATGTATTTTATACAACAGACTCTTCCTTTATTCTTTTAAAATTCCTTAAAGCTAAACTGAGAATTTCAAGTCTGCTAAATGGCGTGTGTATGGTTCGAACCCCAAGGCTAGAAAACACACACGAACTTGTAGCAAAACCAACATGTTATTCGTTTAATTCGATGCCATTAAAAATTACACGCTGTAAAAAGTTACATATATATCAGGTCTTGGCTAGTCTTCCGCTCTATGACTGTATGTGATAAAGGCAAGCAAGAAGACACGGATTGTGCACCTCTTCTCGGTAATTCTGCCGATTGTTTGTTTATTGATTATTTGTTTACTTAGAATGCAATCTGTTTTCTTCCATACGGTTCACACCTTTTCATGTCTTCTTAACGAGTTCGACCCACGCAAGGAATATCAACGGGCTTGACGTGCAAACTTTATGAATAACTACACAGAAGACAAAGCAACGCGATGGGGACACGCGTTAAAATATCTGCATTATTTCTTTGATAATCTTAAAAATGTTCGCATTTATGGCTTTGCGCTACGTATTAAAGCACAGGCGACCCATAAAGTATTACTGAGATTTTCACACTGTTTTCTCTATCATTTTCTCTCTTTTCTTCATGCTCTGACTGATCGGAGTAAATAAAATAAATGGTTTATATAACCTAACCTAGCCTCTGTGACTCTTTATTTATTTTACACTCCATTACATGGACGTATATCTCTCATACACACATGCTGTAATTAATTAGTCAACTCAACTAATTATGCTAATCCGTTGACTTATCAGGGATTTTACGGGTTGGTTAACATCGCGAAAGATAGGAATGGTTATTAACATCACTATCTTTCCGATGTTGACCAACCTCTGATAAGTCCACGGATTAGCATAATTACACTGTAAAGTTAAGTGTTCAAGGATAGAACACCAATTAAACGCCTTTTTATAACACTTTTTGAACGCGTCTAGACGTTCAGAAATTTAACACTACGTGTTCAACCAACGTTCAGCTTTTGAACACACGTGTGCAGATTTTGAACGCTACGTGTTCATCAAACATTATATTGAACACCATGGTGTTCCATATCAGAAAACTCGTTGCACATGAAATGTGTTCAAAATATTGAACGCATATACGCGTTCAAAGGGCTGTAACACTTTTTGAACGCATGAACGCCGTTCAACGATATGTGTGTTAAAGGCTAGAACACATGATGCGCGCTTGTTGAACACCTTTAATTTTGGGCGTTCAGGGGGTGTTCAAACCTTGAAATAATATTACAGACCACTGATATTCAGTAAAATTATTTTATTCTAAAAATGCACAAAACATTGATATGGTAAAATACAATAATTCACTGTAAAATGGGCAAATAAACATTGCTACTTTGTATGTAAAGTTTGTCAAGGGAAACTACCAACGGTGTAAACACCCTCCTATCAAAAACATAAGCAATAAAAAATCTCCATAAACACTGTAGATCGTTTTAAAAAATATGAACAAAGTAATGACAAAACTGGTTTTACTTAAATATTGAGGATTACGTTTTATGTTCATACTTGTTTAAAACGTACAAAACTCATCTGAAAAAGCTCACAATTTGGCTTACTTATTATGTTGAAAACACGTATATGTATGAAATGCATACTCCATTTTTGTAAGATGGCTTCTTAAAGACATTTCCTCTTGTATAGACAATTGTAAATTTTGAAGAAAAAAGTTAGTCAAGGCTTCTTTAGTGCACATGGTATATAGTTGTCCACACTAAAGTAAACACAACATGTCAAGTTGTCAAAGTGTCACAGTAAGGCACAATATGCAGAAAGTGGGGAAAGTTGGTCCTTGGCAGGATAAAACCTATTTCCGTGTCCAACGAAGTCCTTAATAAACAAAAAGGTTTGTTTGTTTGTAATATCTTTAAATAAACCCTGAAATAAATCGGTGACATTTCAAAAATCTACTTTTCAGAAATTAAAAACATATTCGTAAAGACCTTTCAAATTCTGGTGAACCCTGCTATTAATTTTTATACAATATTTTTTACCAAAAATGGTAAAAATCGCCCTTAAAATAAAAGAAAACGTAGATTTCATCATAACTTAAATATATCACATTCTGGTAATCCCTAATATTTTAAAAATATCTGAAATGTCTTTAATGTCTTAAAAATACAAAGTTGAGAATTTCTCCATAATTTGAACAATCTGAAAAAGGCTATCAGTAGAGATCTATGTCTTACTATCAAAGCTGTACAATTAGCAGTTTGAAGAAGATTTTTTAAAGATTTTGTGACTAAAAATGACAAAAATTGCAATGAAATATAAAAATTTGAATATTTCATCACAATTAGCACAAATGTGACTAAGGTCATTATTAGGGACATGTTTACCAAATAATGAAGACGTCAGTAAAAGAGAAGCAGATTTTTACCAAAAAAAGTGCAAAATCAGCCTCGAAAACATAAATTTGCATATTTCATCATAATTTAAACATATCTGATTAGGGTAATCCCTGGGAACCTGTAATCCAAATATTAAAGGATTTGTACCGGCTGTTTTGAAGAAAAACCTTGTTTTGTACAAATTTGAGTACAATGCTACACATCCACTTATTTACCTGACAGCAAAGCTAAAAACCAGTTGCTAAGAACAAAAAAAAACGCGTTGAGCTACAATACAAAATAATCTTAGGTTTGATAGCAGGCTACGATCAACTAAATATTACAGGGGCATAAGCTTTCAAAAACGTGAAGTCTTCTTCATCAGATGCAAGGGGAATGAAAAATTGAAGCAGAAAGAGACAGAAAATTCAGAGTGAAAATTTAAGAAAATTCAGTAATTCAGAGTGTACATTTTTACTCTGAATTTTCTGTCGCTTTCAGCGTTAATTTTTCATTCCACCCTTGCATCTGATGAGGGAGACTACACGTCTGAGAAAGCTTATTCTTCGGCAACATATAGTTGATCATAGCATGCTACCAAAGCTTAGATTAATTAAGAACACAAATACAGAAACTTATCAAAATTCAGTTACTGATCCTTGAAAGTTTAAATTTACATTAGAGATGAATTGGGGTTCTCAAGCTTTGTTCCAGACAGCTACCTCTTCTGTAACAACTCTTCGATTTTCAGTTAAGTCCATTTTTTATATCCTGAAAATAATGCAACAATAGGTAATATGGCGAGATGAGACTTTCTATGAAAGACAAGGGGCTGGTTAGGTTAAGGAAAAGGGGAGCCTCTTTTCAATACTGTTACAAAATATTTGCTTATTCTTGTCATCAACTGATTAAAATGAAAAAGCCAAACTCTCATATGCTGAAACAATACATTGTATAATCTACGATGTTTAATTGATGTTTTACATGCGATTGTCTCTACTAAAAGACCTGTGTTAGCTGTGATTACGCAGCAGTACTATGCAAGGCGTATCGATCGCGCTCAGGTCAACGGTTATCCCTACAGTGTGTTCCGATGAACCTTGACCCGAGATAGATCGATCGATAGGCCATGGCCAAAAGTACCACTGCGTATTCATAGCTAGTTGTTGGTATACCAGCCACTGAAAGAAAAAAGGTTTCTTCACGTAGTTAAGCTAATTCGAAGTACAATACAATTAATTTCAAAGGATAATAATACAGATGCTTCAAAATCTAAAACCTTTTACTATTTTGGAGAGAAAACTTACCCTTTCTGGTCTTGTTTCCGCACGATCACGACTTCAGCGTGCGCTTACAAGAAAAATGTCGCAACTTCCGTTTTGATGCATCATGGTATAAGAAAAGGCACCAAACTTGAACACCAAGTGTTCAGAAGTAGAACGCCTCTTGCACGCTGATGTTAAAATTTACACGTTTATGGTGGATTTCTGATTGTCTTTTCATTTTCAAAATTTCAATCCGAAATAAACGTGTAAAATTATTTTTTATACTTCCTTTTTTAGAAAAAACATGCTTTCAGCAATTGTAGACCGGAAATATTTTTCACTTAGTGTGAAATTTGTCATACAAAAATCCGTGTACATATGCCGGACAGCGAGGCAGTAGTAAAGTTAATATAGCCATTGTAAAGTAAAAAACACAAAAGATTGTTAACTGTTTCAGAGTATTGTAGAATTTCTGTGATGCTGACTTTTTGAACACTTGAAGGAGATGGTTGTTAACACATCGTGTTCAGGCTTAGAACATCATTGTTAATAATATGAACACTAGTGTTAACAATGTGAACACTAGCCGTTCAAATTTGAACACCGACATGTACATTTTGAACGCGTAAAGACGCGTCTAGCGTCCGCTATTTTTACAGTGTAGTTGTGTTGACTAGGTTAGGTTATATAAACCATTTATTTTATTTACTCCGATCAGTCAGAGCATGAAGAAAGGAGAGAAAATGATAGAGAAAACAGTATGAAAATCTCAGTAATACTTTATGGGTCGCCTGTGATTAAAGCTTTCCAACTGATGCGTACTGATCCAGTTTCAGCTTATGCCAAAGTGTTCTCAACTTGCATGGAGTCGTTTAAATTCCGTTGTAAATTAAAAGAATTGAGTCTTCTAACGATGGCGCCATCAGCGTTGAAATAAACGACTTTCCTCGTGTATCACCAAGACGAATAAATGTTTGACAATATTTCTTACGAGTGAAGGAATGTGTAACACGATGCTGCGATGACAAGACTACAAAACAACTGCATATTTGATGTGTTCAATTACCAAATTGCTTTTGCATCTACTTCAAGATAGGTACGAATAGCTTTGATTTTGATTTCAAGACACCCTTCATCTGACAACTGTCAAGTCCTACAGTCATGTCCGTCGTATTAGAAACATTTTCTGTGGACGATGGATGGACCAGACTCGTCGTATTCTTGTTTGCTGATCCACATCTCTTGGAAGGTGGACAGTGAAGCTAAGATGGAACCACCGATCCAGACGGAGTATTTGCGTTCTGGTGGGGCAATGATCTTGATCTTCATCGTTGCTGGAGCCAGGGCAGTGATTTCCTTCTGCATGCGGTCAGCGATACCTGGAAACATACTTGAGCCACCAGAAAGAACTGCGTTGGCGTACAGATCCTTACGGATATCAATGTCGCACTTCATGATACTGTTGTATGTGGTCTCATGGATGCCAGACGACTTCATACCTATGGGGAATTGAAAGAAATAATAATCGATAATAAGCGTTATTCCCCAGGAACCTCTCTTCTCTCCAATAACGTGTTATTTGAAGGCAATTTTCAACACTGTCAATTCTAGTGAATACTGCTTGAAAGCCAATCCAGTTGGGACACAAATATCGTGTTTCAGAGCGAGTATCTTGGCAAATATCTTCTGTTGTACATCAACGTTGGTGGCGTAAGGTTACATACATACACAGCTTGCTACGCGATATGAATGCATGCAGCCGAGATATTACACATCAAAATGAGATAAAACATAACATACCTAAGAAAGCAGGCTGGAACATTGACTCTGGGCAGCGGAAACGTTCATTTCTGATGGTGATTGCCTGACCATCAGGCAGTTCATAGGTCTTTTCTAATGATGAACTTGAAGCAGCAGTGGACATTTCCTTTTCAAAGTCTAGAGCCACATAGCATAATTTTTCCTTAATGTCACGAACAATTTCTCTCTTGGCTGCAAGGAACGAAAAACTAGGAGAGGTTAAGTATTTTGTTCACATGGAAATCTTTACCAGTCGTGCATGTATTATATCATGGACCTTATTGTCCTATCAATTTTTGTGAGCTTAAATATCACAAAACGTATTGCTATAAAATATATCAATTTCAGTTGTACTTGATTGAAAAGAAAATAATGCTATTGCATGCTTTCTCTATTCAGCATAGTCTGGTCCTAAGTCACTTCACTTTTCTCGGCGAGTTACAGGCTGTGGGCTTTGGTTCACCCCACGATCTACACAACAGCCTACAACAAACGCGACAGTCTGCTGAAGTTTATTTCTTCAATTTATTCTGTTTAGATTTTTATATGCCCACAACCTTGGAGCAAGTCTATATTCAGCACCGAAAGATTACAAAGCTGTGGTTGTGAGTGAGTGAGTAAGTGAGTGGGTGAGTGAGTGAGTGAGTAAATGTACTGTCATTGCAGTTTCTCAGAATAACTCGTTTGTAACTTTACATACATGAGGATGTGAATGAATAACCACGTTCCATCAGGATCTTCATGAGGTAGTCTGTGAGATCATGACCAGCCAAATCCAGACGGAGGATGGCATAGGGCAAGGCATGACCTTCATAGATTGGTACTGTGTGTGTTGCACCATCACCAGTGTCCATGACAATACCAGTCGTACGACCAGCGGCATACAGGGACAGTACAGCCTGGATAGCTACATACATGGCTGGTGTGTTGAAAGCTTCAAACATGATCTACAAACGAATAAGATAAGGATCAAGAAACGTTTATATCCAAACCGTTGACGACCATTATTTGGATTCATTATTCATTGTCATAATTTTCCCACATGAAATGTGATGTGCAATAGCAGAGATTTACAGATTTTCATTTTCAAACACGGCACTGCCCTTTTAGCATTTACACACCTCTGTCATCTTTTCTCTGTTGGCCTTGGGGTTCAGGGGAGCTTCCGTGAGCAGAAATGGATGTTCCTCTGGAGCTACACGCAATTCATTGTAGAAAGTGTGATGCCAGATCTTTTCCATATCGTCCCAGTTGGTTACAATACCGTGTTCAATTGGGTATTTCAGAGTAAGGATAAATCTCTTGCTCTGTGCTTCATGACCTACGTAGCTGTCTTTCTGACCTATACCAACCATGATACCCTGGTGAAAGAATATCCCGTTTAGTTTGCTAGATATGAAGAATTCAGTGGAATGGAAAGTTTTAAATGTTTGAATGTTGATGTATTTACAAAGCATTTAAAAATTCCAACAAAATAATTTAAAAAGGAAATATTTTACATCAAATTGTGATTTTTTCCATTTCACATATGCGGAGGGTTGATGTTAAGCAATGTTGCATTGTAAATAGGCTGGTGTCCCCATATTTTTATTTGATGCATATAAAGAGAAATATCAGAACAATAATTTATGTGAAAATAAACAAAATTATTTGACTGGAAATCTAAATAATTCTACAAAGTATGGATAATACGTGGTCATTACAATTAAGTTTGCAACAGCTTTAACTGTTGTTTTGGAAGGTCTGCAGCCTGAGAATTCGAAGTGATAATTTTCAGGCGGAAAAATAGCTTAAAGTTTCATTTATTATTCAATGTGGTTCACAGGTAAATAAAAAAAAAACAAGTGCTGCATTTCAAGAAAGGAACTCAGAGTAAATATATCGGGTTAGGCAACGCTTACGGGAGATTCATAATTTCTGTCATTCGAATGGGATAAAGTGGGTGTATTTCAAATCCTTCTATATAACTGCCAAATTAAACTGGTGACATATTTAGTCATGTCGGAAGGTAAGGTTCCCGCGCACCCTATGGATATCTTTTTTCAACCTACATTTTTGTAATCCTTAGGGTCTATAGTTAATGAATTTTGATGTTCCCAAAATCAAATATTATCCCATGGGGTTCATTTGGCGCCATCTTGGCCGCCATTTTAGATTTCAACTATGTGGTAGGGGTCACATATTTACCGCTCGACGGAAACAGAAACAATAAAATACTATAAACGTTACATCTTTAGAAAGCTCAGATTATGGCCTTTTCATTGATATATAACTTAATGGAGATTAATTAATATTCGAACGTCGATAAGCCTTTATATCGGTCATTGACTGTAAATCGTAAAATTTGCTAAATTTCAAACCCAATAATTAAGTTCCCGTTCCTCCAAACAATTTTTCATCAAGTATTTATATATTTATATTTTTTAAACAGAAAAAACAACATTAAAAGTATGTGTCTTGAGATTTAGTGGGTGCATGAGCTTGTTTTCTTAATACGTGGTATGTCACATATTCATGTGTAATATAAGGGGTAGGGGTAATGTTTCTCTTTCTGTTTCGAATTATGAATGATGAAACCATAAAAATGTTACATTTTGTGAAAGTGCTAAACCAGGCCTTTCTAAGAATATGTAGGTTTTTGGGAAGAGTCTCATATTTTAAAGTTGCAAAGCTTAAACCTTTCATTTTGTGTCGATTTTAAGTGATTTATAAAAACAAAATTATCTATGTGGTAGGGGTAATGTTTCCCTTTCTGCCTCGAACCATGAATTATGAAAGCATATAAGTGTTGTATTAATTGAAAGCTCTGCGTTCTGTGCAGTAAGTGTCTTCGATCTCTCTCTTAATTTTTGTGATGTACAACTGCCTTGTGTCACGGTGCTTATTGAATGTACAGGTAAATAGTTATAGATCAGGGTGACAAATTGGTTGCCACGGTGTCTTTCCAGGTGTTGCCACTTTTGAAGGAATTCAACAATCTATATTTTGGCCTGGTAAGTATGCCTTTAAGGTGTACCTGTAGGCTACGTGACACTGAATAGGGGCCATTTGGGTTTCAACACATTCAATACTCTTTGCTGTCATGGGGGTACTATATCTCGCTTATACCCCTGTTGTATGAGTAACTGGGATCTGAAATGGGAACGGCTCAATTAATATCCATCTTTGCTAATATTAATTCTCGTTTGGCTTAAAGATGGCCACCTCTACTTGCATCGGTGAAAATTTGATTTTCCATTGCACAAAACACTGGTTATGACTTTCTCCTGTGTATTATTTATGAAAAACATGAAAATTGCATACATGTTGTTGTCAAATATCCCTAATGTTAGATTGTGAAAGATAGCCTTCCCTAAGTAATCATACACTGTAAAAATAGCGGACGCCAGACGCGTCTTTACGCGTTCAAAATGTAGATGTCGGTGTTCAAATTTGAACGGCTAGTGTTCATATTGTTAACACTAGTGTTCATATTATTAACAATGATGTTCTAAACCTGAACACGTAGTGTTAACAACCATCTCCTTCAAGTGTTCAAAAACTCAGCATGACAGAAATTTTGCAATACTGTAATGAATTAACAATCTTTAGTGTTTTTTACTATACTATGGCTATATTAAATTTACTACTGCATCGCTGTAGGCAAACGTACACGGATTTTGATGTAACGAATTTCCCACTAAGTGAAAAATATCTCCGGTCTAAAACTACTGAAAGCATGTTTTTTCTAAAAAAGAAAGTGTAAAAAATAATTTTACACGTTTATTACGGGTTGAAATATGGAAATTTTGAAAAGAAAATCAGATAACCACCATGAACGTTTTAATTTTAACATCGGCGTGCAAGAGACGTTCTACTCCTTAACACTTGGTGTTCAAGTTTGGTGCCTCTTCTTATCCCGTCATGCATCAAACCGGAAGTTGCGGAATTTTTCTTGTAAACGCACGCTGAAGTCGTGATCGTGCGGAAGCAAGACCAGAAAGGGTTAGTTTTCTCTCCAAAATAGTAAAAGGTGTTGAATTTTGAAGCATCTGTATTATTATCCTTTGAAATTATTTGTGTAGTACTTTGGTATACCATACACAAATTGTAAATACGCAGAGGTGTTTTGGGCCATGGGGTATCGATCTATCTCGGGTCAAGGGTCATCACCGCAAAACTGTGGCGATGACCCTTGACCCGAGCGCGATCGATATGCCACACACCGATGCGTAATTACAGCTAACACATGTTTTTAGTAATCACAATCGCATATAAAACATTAGTTAAACATCGCAGAGTGTACACTCTATTGTTTCAGCATATGAGAGTTGGCCTTTCTTTTACTTTTCATAAGTTGATGACAAGAAGAAGCCAATATTTTGTAACAGTATCGAAAAGAGGCACTGTATGCCAAAGTCACCCCTTTTCCTTAACCTAATAAGGCCACCTTGTCTTTCATTTAAAGTCTCATGTCGCCATATTACCTATTGTTGCATTATTTTCAGGATGTCAAAAGTTGGATTTACCTGGTAGTCGAAGAGTTATTACAGAAGCTGATGCTATAGAAATTGAAGGAGATGAGTGTAGAGGTAGTTGTCTTGGAACAAGCTTGAAAACCTCAGTTCATCTCTAATGTAGATTTAAACTTCCGAGGGTCAGTAACTGAAATTTGATAAGTTTCTGTATCTTTGTTCTGAATTTATCTAAGCTTTGGTAGAACGCTATGATCAACTAAATGTTACTGGAGAATAAGCTTTCAAATACGTGTAGTCTCCCTTATCATATGCAATGGTGTAATTAAGAATTAAAGCAGAAAGCGACTGAAAATTCAGAGTGAAAAATGTACACTCTGAATTTCTGAATTTTCTGAAATTTTCACTCTGAATTTTCTGTCGCTTTCTGCTTCAATTCTTCATTGCACCCTTGCATCTGATGAAGGACACGTCACGTCTTTGAAGGCTGATGCTCCAGTAACATTTAGTTGATCATAGCCTGCTACCAAATCTTAGATTATTTTGTATTGTAGATCAACACGTCTTTTGTTCTCGATTTGTTACTGTTTTTTAGCTTTGCTTTCAGCGACACAGAGCTTACCTAATAGGTGAATGTGAGACATCGTCCTCAAATTTTTACATCCCAAGCTTTTTCTTCAAAACGGCCAGTACGATTCCTTTAATATTTGGAGTACAGGTTACCAGAGATAACCCTAATCATATATATTCAAATTATGGTGAAATACGCAAATTTGTATTTTTGAGGCGAATTTTGCTTTTTTTGGCAAAAATCTTCTTCTCTCTTAATGGTGGTTCGACGTCTTCAATATTTGGTAAACATGTCCCTCAGATTGACCTTCGTAAAATTTGTGCTAGTTGTGATGAAATATTCAAATCTTTTTTTTCATGGCAATTTTTCTTCGTTTTTGGTCAAAAAATCTTTAAGAATCTTCTTCAAAACTTCTTAATGAACAGCTTTGATATTTTTGACATAAATCTCTGCGGATAGCTTTTTCAGATTGTTCAAATTATGCAGAAATATGCAAATTTGTATTTTTGAGACATAAAAGACATTCAGACATTTTTAAGACATGGGGAATTATCAGAATATTATATATTCAAGTTATGATGAAATCTGCAAGTTTTTATTTTGGGGTCAATTTTTACCATTTTTGGACAAAAATATTGTATCTTAAAAATTACCCGTCTGGTAGCTTTGATATTTGCTACACACACTGTAAAGTTAAGTGTTCAAGGATAGAACACCAATTAAACGCCTTTTTGTAACACTTTTTGAACGCCTCTAGACGTTCAGAAATTTAACACTACGTGTTC
>LD359040.1:75205-86230 GCA_001465055.1 Ptychodera flava | reverse complement strand
TGTTTGTAATATCTTTAAATAAACCCTGAAATAAATGGGTGACATTTCAAAAATATACTTCTCAGAAATTTAAAACATATTCATAAAGACCTTTCAAATTCTAGTGTGCCCTGCTATTAATTTTTATAAAATCTTTTTACCAAAAATGGTAAAAATCACCCTTAAAATGAAAAAATATACATTTCATCATAACTTGCATATATCACATTCTGGTAATCCCTAATGTCTTAAAAATGTCTGGAATGTCTTTAATGTCCTAAAATAACAAAGTTGCAAATTTTTGCATAATTTGAACAATCTGAAAAAGACTATCAGTAGAGATCTATGTCCTAAATATCAAAACTATTCGATTAGCAGTTTTGAAATAGAATTTTTAAAGATTTTTTGACCAAAAAATTGACAAAAATTGCCATGAAATATAAAAATTTGAATATTTCATCACAACTAGCACAAATTTGACTAAGGTCATTTTAGGGACATGTTTACCAAATATTGAAGACGTCAGAAAAGTAGGAGAAGATTTTTGCCAAAGAATAGCAAAATTAGCCTCAAAAATATAAATTTGCATATTTCATCACAATTTGAACATATCTGATTAGGGTAATCCCTTGGGACCTGTAATCCAAATATTAAAGGATTCGTACAGGCTGTTTTGAAGAAAAACCTTTGGATGTACAAATTTGAGGACATTGCTGCACATCCACCTATTTAGCTGATAGCAAAGCTAAAAACCAGTGTTGAGAGACGTGTTGAGCTACAATACAAAATAATCTACGGTTTGGTAGCACGCTATGATCAACTAAATGTTACAAGGGCATAAGTTTTCAAAGACGTGAATTCTCCTTCATCAGATGCAAGGGGGATGAAAAATTGAAGCAGAAAGTGACAGAAAATTCAGAGTGAAAATTTCAGAAAAATCAGTAATTCAGAGTGGACATTTTTACTCTGAATGGTCTGTCGCTTTCAGTTTTAATTTAAATAAGGGAGACTACACGTCTGTGAAAGCTTATTCTCCGACAACATTTAGTTGATCATAGCATGCTACCATAGCTTGGATTAACTCAGAACAAAAATACAGAAATTTATCAAAATTCAGTTACTGACCCTTGGAAGTTTAAATCTACATTAGAGATGAACTGAGCTTCTCAAGCTTGTTTCCAGACAGCTACCTGTACACTCATCTTCTTCGTTATCTGTACCACCAGCTTCTATAACAACTCTTCGATTTTCAGTTAAATCCAACTTTTTACATCCTGAAAAAACGCAACAATAGGTAATATGGCGAGATGAAACTTTAAATGAAAGACAAGGGGCTGATTAGGTTAAGGAAAGGGGGAGACTTTCATATACAGTGCCTCTCTTCAATACTGTTACAAAATATTTGCTGCTTCTTGTCATCAACTGATTAAAATAAAAAAGCCAAACTCCCATATGCTGAAACAATACATTGTATACTCTACGATGTTCAACTGATGTTTTACAAATTACATGCGATTGTGTTTACTAAAAGACATGTGTTAGCAGTGATTACGCAGCAGTACTATGCAAGGCGTATCGATCGCGCTCAGGTCAAGGGTTATCGCTACAGATGTGTTTTGATGACCCTTGACCCGAGTGAGATCGATCGATAGGCTATGGCCAAAACTACCACTGCGTAGTCACAGCTTATTGTTGGTATAGCAGCCATGAAAGAAAAAAAGGTTTCCTCACGCAGTTAAGGTATTTCAAGGTACAATACAATTAAATTCAAAGGACGATGATATAGATGCTTCAAAAATCTAATACCTTTTACTATTTTGGAGAGGAAACTTACCCTTTCTGGTCTTGCTTCGCACGATCACGACTTCAGGGTGCGCTTACAAGAAAAATGTCGCAACTTCCGTTTTGATGCATCATGGGATAGGAAAAGGCACCAAACTTGAACACCAAGTGTTTAGAAGTAGAACGCCTCTTGCACGCCGATGTTAAAATTAAAACGTTCATGGTGGTTTTCTGATTTTCTTTTCTAATTTTTGAACTTTCAACCCGTAATAAACGTGTAAAATTATTTTGAAAACTTCCTTTTTTAGAAAAAACATGCTTTCAGCAATTGTAGGCCGGAAATATTTTTCACTTAGTATGAAATTCGTTACACCAAAATCCGTGTAAGTTTGCCGGACAGTGAAGCAATAGTAAATTTCATATAGCCACTGTAAAGTAAAAAGCACAAAAGACTGTCAATTGTTTCACAGTATTGTAAAATTTCTGTGATGCAGAGTTTTTGAACACTTGAAGGAGATCGTTGTTAACACATAGTGTTCAGATTTAGAACATCAATGTTAATATTATGAACACTGGTGTTAACAATATGAACACTTGCCGTTCAAATTTGAACACCGACATGTACATTTTGAACGCGTAAAGACGCGTCTAGCGTCCGCTATTTTTACAGTGCATGTTTTTTGGGATGATCTCAATTTGACATGTCCAAATCATCGTGAAATCTTCAATTGTGTATTTTGTGCAGTGTTTTCCTCTAACAGACTTTACAAAGTGGCCATGTTTATTTTCCCATTTTACACTAAATAATTGTATTTTAGTCAACCAATTTTTGTAAATTTTTAGAATAAAATAATTTTACTGAATATCAGTGGTCCGTTATGTTATTTCCAGGCTTGAACACCCCCTGAACGCCAAAAGTTAATGTGTTCAACAAGTGCATATCATGTGTTCAATCCTTTAACACACTTATCGTTGAACGGCGTCCATGCGTTCAAAAAGTGTTACAGCCCTTTGAACGCGTAAATGCGTTCAAATTTTTGAACATATTTCATGTGCAACGTGTGTTCAGATATGGAACACCATGTGTTCAATATAATGTCTGATGAACACACAGTGTTCAAAATCTGCACACGTGTGTTCAAAAAATGGAACGTTGGTTGAACACGTAGTGTTAAATTTCTGAACGTCTAGACGCGTTCAAAAAGTGTTACAAAAAGGCGTTTAATTGGTGTTCTATCCTTGAACACTTAACTTTACAGTGTACACTGTAAAAATAGCGGACGCTAGACGCGTCTTTACGCGTTCAAAATGTAGATTTCGGTGTTCAAATTTGAACGCCTAGTGTTCATATTGTTAACACTAGTGTTCATATTATTGAAAATGATGTTCTAAACCTGAACAGGGAGTGTTAACAAATATCTCCATCAAGTGTTCAAAAGTCAGCATGACAGAAATTTACAATACTGTAAAACAATTAACAATCTTTAGTGTTTTTCACTTTACTGTGGCTATATTAAATTTACTACTGCCTCGTTGTCCGGCAAACGTACACGGATTTTGATGTAACGAATTTCCCACTCAGTGAAAAATATTTCCGGTCTAAAATTGCTGAAAGCATGTTTTTTCTAAACAAGGAAGTATACAAAATAATTTTACACGTTTATTACGGGTTGAAATTTTGAAATTTTGAAAAGAAAATCAGATAACCACCATGAATGTTTTAATTTAAACATCGGCGTGCAAGAGGCGTTCTACTTCTAAACATTTGGTGTTCAAATTTGGTGCCTTTTCGTATCCCGTCATGCATAAAAACGGAAGTTGCGACATTTTCTTGTATACGCACGCTGAAGTCGTGATCGTGCTGAAACAAGACCAGAGGGTAATGTTTCTCTCCAAAATAGTAAAAGGTGTTAACTTTTGAAGCATCTGTATTATTATCCTTTGAAATTATTTGCATAGAACTTTGGAATAGCTAAAATACGTGAAGAATCCTTTTTTTTTCTTTCAGTGGCTGGTAGACCATAAACTAGCTGTGAATACGTAGCGGTGTTTTTGGCCATGGCGTATCGATCGCACTCGGGTCAAGGGTCATCACCGCAGAATTGTAGCGATGACCCTTGACTCAAGCGCGATCGATATGCCACATAACCGCTGCGTAATCACAGCTAATACATGTCTTTTAGTAATCACAATCGCATGTAAATTTAAAACATTAGTTATAAAACATTAGTTACACATCGCAGAGTGTACAATCTATTGTTTCAGCATATGAGATACGGATAGTTTTCAATCGGATTCGAACCCACAACATACGGCATCAGTCGCCTAGCTGAGAGGCCACAGACAGAACCACTCGGCTAAATCTCCACTCCCAAAAAAAGAGTAGTTCAATAGCCGGCTAAGTTGTTACATTTTTCTGACTGAGACCGCTCAACACGTTGTAGAGTTCGTGAAGCACTCACGCACGCATGCTCACTATCATACATTGCACATAGACACTTTATCGAAGCGAAGAAACGAATTTCATCGCTTTAACTGGGCGAACGATAACCTCGGGGACAATTCTGTCCACCAGCAGTGTTACCAACCCAGGGTAGAAAATACGGATAGTTTGCAATCGGATTCAAACCCACAACATACGGCATCAGTCGCCTAGCTGAGAGGTCACAGACAGAACCACTCGGCTAAATCTCCACTCCCAAAAGAAAAGTGGTTCAATAGCCGGCTAAGTAGTTACATTTTTCTGACTGAGACCGCTCAACACGTTGTAGAGTTCGTGAAGCACTCACGCACGCATGCTCACTATCATACATCGCACATACACACTTTATCGAAGCAAAGAAACGAATTTCATCGCTTTAACTGGGCGAACAATAGAGTTGGCTTTTCTTTTACTTTTCATCAGTTGATGACAAGATTGAAGAAGCCAATATTTTGTAAAAGAGGCACTGTATACCAAAGTCACCCCTTTTCCTTGACCTAATAAGGGCACCTTGTCTTTCATTTGAAGTCTCATGTAGCCATATGACCTATTGTTGCATTATTTTCAGGATGTGAAAGGTTGGATTAACGTGAAATCGGAGAGTTGTTACAGAAGCTGATGGTACAGAAATTGAAGAAGATGAGCGTACAGGTAGCTGTCTGGAAACAAGCTTGAGAACCTCAGTTCATGTCTAATGTTGATTTAAACTTTCGAGGGTCAGTAACTAAATTTTGATAAGTTTTTGTATTTTTGTTCTGAATTTATCTGAGCTTTGGTAGAACGCTATGATCAACTAAATGTTACTGGAGAATGAGCTTTCAAATACTTGTAGTCTCCCTTATCAGATGCAAGGGTGGAATGAAGAATTTAAGCAGAAAGCGACAGAAAATTCACAGTGAAAAATGTACTCTCTGAATTTCTGAATTTTCTGAAATTTTCACTCTGAATTTTCTGTCGTTTTCTGCTTCAAATGTTCATTGCACCCTTGCATCTGCTGAAGGAGACGTCACGTCTTTGAAGGCTGATGCTCCAGTAATATTAAGTTGACCAAAGCCTGCTACCAAATCTTAGATTAGTTTGTATTGTAGATCAACACGTCTTTTGTTCTCGATTTGTTACTGTTTTTAGCTTTGCTGTTAAGGACGCAGAGCTTATATCATAGGTGAATGTATGACATCGTCCTCAAATTTTTACATCCCAAGCTTTTTCTTCAAAACGGCCTGTACGATTTCTTTAACATCTTGAGTACAGGTTTCCAGGGGTTATCCTAATCATATATATGCAAATTATGATGAAATACGCAAATTTGTATTTTTGAGATTTTAAAGACATTTCAGACATTGTTAAGACATAAGAAATTATCAGAATGTGATATATTCAAGTAAGCCAAATTTTGAGCTTTTTCAGAACAGATGTTTTTGTACGTTTTTACAAGTATGAACATATAGCGTAATCCACAATATTCAAGTAAAACCTGTTTTGTCATTACTTTGTTCATATTGCTTAGACGATCTACAGTGTTTATGTGGATTTTCTTTTTCTTTTATTTATTTTTGATAGGAAGGTGTTAACACCGTTGGTGTTTTCCTCTGACAAACTTTACAAAGTGGCCATGTTTATTTGCCCAATTTTCACTAAATACTTGTATTTTACTCAAGGAATTTTTGTGTATTTTTAAATAAAATAATTTTACTGAATATCAGTGGTCTGTTTTGTTATTTCCAGGCTTGAACACCCAAAATTAAAGGTGTTCAACAAGGGAATATCATGTGTTCTAACCTTCAACACACTTATCGTTGAACGGCGTCCATGCGTTCAAAAAGTGTTACAGCCCTTTGAACGCGTAAATGCGTTCAATTTTTTGAACACATTTCATGTGCAACGTGTGTTCAGATATGGAACACCATGGTGTTCAATATAATGTCTCATTAACACGGAGTGTTCAAAATCTGCACACGTGTGTTCAAATATTGAACATTGGTTGAACACGTAATGTTAAATTTCTGAACGTCTAGAAGCGTTCAAAAAGTGTTACAAAAAGGTGTTTAATTGTTCTATCCTTGAACACTTAACTTTACAGTGTACAAATGAGTTAAGAAGTTAAAATTGGTTGACATCATAGAAAGACTTATCTCGGACTGTTGGAACCTAACTATGGAAAAACAGCACAGAAGACTTACAGAATACTTGAGTCTCATTTTCAAATGAGGTACAGCTTATTTGTATCAAAACTAGTGAAACAAGGATACACATCCAAAAGACTTGTGAGGACTTTCAAAAAGTTCTACGGTCGATATGACGACATTGTGGCCAAATATGGAGCTATGTGAGAGGTCTGAAATCGGCAGTCTGCGCCCTCAAACTGCCCTAGCGCATTTCAATTTGCGCTATCAATCTGCGCTCCCATTCTGCGCTATCAAACTGCGCTCCCTTTCTGCGCTATCAAACTGCGCTCTATTCTGCGCTGAAGTGCAAATATGTGCATAAAACTAGCCGTTAAAGGATGGCCAGTCAATGAAAATACGAAAACCTTCCATGCAATATGCATTATTAACTAAACTTACAACATTCCATAGATAGCCCAGAAGGGGGGCGTAGATCGCTAGCGCAGAATGGGAGAGCAGTTTGATAGCGCAGAATTGATAGCGCAAATTGAAATGCGCTAGCGCAGTTTAGGGGCGCAGACTGCCGACTTCAGACCTCTCACATACCTGAAATATGACACCTCGGTTACTCAAATGATTAGCGACAACATTCCCGGCTTTGACAGTGATTCATATACTGTATCACTTCATACAATATTTAGACAATTTTGGGACCAATCCTGACGGGTGTATAAGCATGCTAGCAGGGTACGCTTACCCATTCCGGACACCTGGTACCACAACTAACTATCATGGCTCAGGATGGTCCTACTTAAATTTGTAAATCTCAAATGTCCCATGGACCTGGTAATGTATTACCTTGACTGGAAATGATTATTGGACCGGTTTCATGTCTTATTGCCCAATGTATAAACTGTTCATGTATAATACAGGCAGTACTGTACAACATGGAATGTACAACATACAAATCAAAGAAATGGGCAAATTTTCTCAACTTTTTACAAAGTTTGTATTCCACCATTACTGTCAGGACTAGGATTCTCTCAATCTATAAATAAGCTATTACTTGATTACACTTGATTCAGCATGATTGATATTTTGCATTTGCCACGCAAATGGGATAGCGAAAAATGCGAACGTTTTTGTGAGTTGTGTAAGAATACCCTCTCCGTGGAGTACAATGTGTAAAGCCGTTGTCTAGCTCGCTTGACTCTGATGATTATGTTGATTGCTTTTTTTTCTCAGCTGCTGGTGGCTGATCTAGCTCGAAAGTTAGATCAATCTGGTCTCTCTGATTCGGTCATGCTGGTGGAATGACGTCTTCAAGCATGGACCCTAAAACGTCCGTTTTTAGGGTCTATGCTTCAATGAAGTCAGGGTCTAACATTGGCTAAATATCATCCATGATAAGAAACTATTGATAGATTCGCTAACAAGGCTTTTTAAAATTGAGGTGTCAATGGGAATATAAGCCTTTTAAGTCATTTTCTGAGATTTGTCTCGCCTTCTTATTGCTTGGTGTATAGAGTGTTTGTTCGCCTTCTGTTTACTATTTAGTTGCGTAATTTGAATGTGTTCTGTGACATTTGGCTTTTTGGGTTTTAGTTCTATAATTATTTTGCTATTGAATTTTAGTACCAAGTCCAAAATGTAATTCTCATTGGGAATATATAGTATTCTGCGTTGTAAAATAATTTCGACAAATTGGTTATGATCTCTTGTTTTCTGGTAAGGAAGGTAAAGTGTTGTCGATTCATCTATCTTAGTATGGAGAAGCTATATTGTGGATTAATTGTGATTGGTTTTGAGCGATAAAAGATTCTCTCGTGTTCCCGTGTGGTAATTAAAGTAATACTATTAATAGTGAGCTCTGATTCGCCAAGACGGTGACTGTGCATATATTTATGATATACTGCACAGTTGGCCATTCCTATCTGCAAAGTGCGTTTGTTTTTATTTTCATTACAAGTTTCAATATACTGATATAATATAGCAATAAACAAACCCTATAGGTTGGGTATACCACTCGGTTTTGACCATTTCACTCCTTATACACACGAGTATAGCTCGTGCGTATATATTGTTTACCGGTCAAAACCGTGTGGTATCCCTTCCAAATGGTGCTCTATTGCTTATATATCACTGGTGATACAATTAATAAAAAGGGATTATTTACTGCTGCTGTCTTATCCACTTAGCAAGAAGACTATAAATCCAATTTATACTTTGTGAGTGTGAAATATATAATTTTTGACATATTGTTTTAAAAATTAAGCGTATTGAACTTGTTAACATCTTTAAAAACTACTTTCATAGTAATGCCTTATGCTGAAATTGCTCGAAAACATGCGCATAAATTCTTCCTGTGATGCCTCATCCAAAAGTTATATCAAATACGAGATTTTGTTGAAATCCAAGTTGTTATATAGCTGTTAGCTTTCCCTTGTTAGAGTTATTGAAATAAGTAACACGTCTTTTATTTACCACCATTTAACTTTTTAGTGCTATTTAATGCCCTGAAGACTATTTTACATGTTCATTTTAACAAGTACATATCAGTAAAGTAGACATTGTCACTGAATAATTTTTGAGTTTACCCCATCAAGCCATATCTTGTTGAAAAAACAACTGCCTTAGTGTTTCAGAGAGATGATATTTATGTGGCTTCCTTATTCGCTGCGTTTGGTAGGAGAGAAAACATACCCCTATTCGTTAAATGTATATTATAGAGGGATGTACGGCATACCATATATTAGGAAAACAATCGACGCACCCCATAAATGTCAATACAAGATACACGCTTTTAATGTTTTTTTCCCTCCTTTATTGCATTAAGTTCTTTAAAATAATATATAAATACCATGTAAATATTGTTTGGAGGAACAGGAACTTAATTATTGGGTTGAATTAAGCAAATTTTACATTTAATGGCCGATATAAAATCTAATCGATGTTTGCATATTGATTTATCCCCATTAAGTTATATACCAATGGTAAGGGAATTGTCTTGCCTTTCTAAGAATGTATTGTTTATGGTACTTTGTTGTTTTTGTTTCCGGCTGGCGGAAAATATGTTACCCCTAACCCATTCCTATTTTACGAGCGAAGGCGTGGCAGTCCCCTATAAAAAAGTCGTTACACTCTTGCCCATCGTTAGTTAAATGGCAAATAAGCAGATTATGACAACTGAGAATATATACTAGCTAACAGAAAATCATAGTTGGTAAAATGCCTTAGAGGGGCTGATTTCGATACCTGGCCTACGGACTGACTGTTTTGTGCATATTGTCAAAACAATCACTTAAAATTGACACAAACTTAAAGGTTTAAGTTTTGTAACTTTCAAATAGGCGATTTTTCCCAATAAAACTACACATGTTTAGAATGGCCCTTTTTCGATCTTTCAACCAAAATAAATTTATATGGTTTCATGATTCATGATTCGAGGCAGAAAGCGAAACATTACCCCTATCCCTTGTATTATAATTTTGTTTAAATAAATCACTTAAAAATTTACACAAACTGAAACGCTTATAAAAGCTTTGTAACTTTAAAATATGCGACTTTCCCCAATAAAACTATACATGTTTAGAAAGGCCTTTTTCAGAACTTTTAATTAATAGAACATTTATATGGTTTCATAATTCATGGTTCGAGGCAGAAAGGGAAACATTACCCTACCACATATATTATAATTTTGTTTTTAAAAATCACTTGAAATCGACACAAAATGAAAGGTTTAAACTTTGTAACTTTGAAATATGAGACTTTTTCCCATAAAACTATATGTTCTTAGAAAGGCCTGATTCAGCAGTTTCATCAAATGTAACATTTTTATGGTTTCATCATTCATAATTCGAAACACAAAGGGAAACATTACCCCTACCCTTTATATTACACACGGATATGTGGCACACCACGTATTAAGAAAACAAGCTCAACAAATATTTAAATACTTTATGAAAAATTGTTTTGAGGAACGGGAACTTAATTATGGGGTTTGAAATTGAGCAAAATTTATGATTTACGGTAAATGGCCGATATAAAGTCCATTCCAACTTTTCCCCACACAGAAACTGGGCAGTTTGGATTATTCATACCTATCTTATCCTACTGTTCGTAATGTTTATGTCGTAAACACATCTATCGCACACTTTTAACACCTTTCCCGGGATCTTGAACCCGGTTGGTCAAAATTGGCTGTTCTGGCCTTTTTGATCACCCCTCTTAAAATGCTTGGATAGTTGACTTGGAAAACGATTAAAATTAAAAGTTTCATTAGCAATTAAGCCAAACACCGGAAAACACAGAAAACATGGCTCATTACGCGTTCTCAGTAGGTGAAAAAGTTGAGGCCCTCGATGACTGTTACTGGTGGACAAAGGGTGCAGTGAAGAAAATAGTTGCAGTTGAAGAAGGACCGTGTCAGTATCTTGTCGGGTTCAACGGTTGGTCAGCAAAATGGGACAGAATTGTAGATGAAAATAGCACTAGGCAAAAGCCTTAACATTCATTCGGACACCAACAAAACCAAACAGATTAAAACCACCTCAGGATTTCAACAAATATGGTCGTAAAATGTGACTACGCTACATCATGAGACACAAACAATCGCAACAACACCAATTCAAAGAAAAGTCAAATTGGACTCCACGAACAGCAAAAAATACAAAAACC